>JAHWFP010176158.1:15023-35890 GCA_023313725.1 Lithobius niger | reverse complement strand
ATGTTGAAGAGATATTCGCAGATTGATGTCTTGAGGGCCCATTCTCCTGAAGGTGGTTTCTTGCGGGAAAGTGCATCCGCTATTACGTTCCGGTTGCCAGGAATGTGAAGGGGTTGAAGAGTCGTATTGGTCTCCTGACAAAGTTTGAAGATGTTCGAGGTGATGCGGTGAAGGGGTCGAGAGCGTGTAGGCGATGGCTGTGGTGTTGTCGGCTTGGATTTGGACGATTTTGTTGGTGACAAGGTGACGAAAGTGGTGGAGCGCATTGAGGATAGCTTTCATTTCCAAGATGTTGATGTGATCTTAAGAGCCGGGTGGCCAGGTCCCGGATATCTCGTGGTCCTGAATGTGGGCTCCCCATCCTGTTAGTGATGCATCTGTTAGTAGGATGAGGTCCGGGGGTGGTTCGTGTAGAGGGACCGATTTTGTTAGGTTGGATGTGTTCATCCACCACTCCAGACATTCCCATGGAAAGTTTGAGTCCAGGGGTTTCACGATGTTGGTAGTTGGAGGTTGAGAGCCCCAAGTGTCTATGCGAAAATGATGAAAGGGGCGAGACATCCATCTTCCGTAGGGTAGAAGGCTGGCCATGGAGTCTAGTTTCCCTATGAGGGAGTTTAGGGAGGGAAGTGAGTGATGGTTTGACTTGGCGAAGGGTTGACCATGATCAAGAAAGTCGGCTTACCGTTCGGTCGAGGGGGTTACAGTTCCTGCTACGAGGTTGAATTCCACGCCGAGGAAAATGAATATCTGGGAAGGGGTGAGTCTTGACTTCTTCCAATTGATGCCGAGGCCCAGGCTGTGAAGAAGGTTGAAAGTGAACCTCATGTTGTGAATGAGCTGCTGGTGATCTAGGATGTTTAGAAGCCAATAGTCGAGAAAAGCGTTTGCAGTGATCTGATGGCAGTGAAGGTGACCCAGAACGGGTTTCAGAATCAGCGTGAAGATCCTGGGTGCGGCATTTAGGCCGAAGGGAAGGGTTTGAAATTCGTATATCTTGTCGAGGTACATGAAACGAAAGTAATGGAAGAAGGCGTCTTCTAGATCGATGGAGATGGTCCATTCGTTGGGTTTGAATGAAAGGCGGATGGAGTCCAAGGTTTCCATCTTGAAGTGATCGTTGAGCATGTAGTGGTTCAGAGGTTTTAGATTGAAAATCATTTTTTCGCCGCCAGATTTCTTTGGTCGGAGAAAAATAGAGTTGTAGAACCCTGGTTTGGAGTGATCTGGACAGTGTCGGATTGCTTCCTTCTCGAGGAGTTTTGCTACTTCGGATGTCAGGGCCTGACAGGGTTGTGTTGCAAATTTCCATGGAGGTGTTGCTTGAAGAGGTGGTTTTGTCCTGAAGGAGGGTTGAGAGCCAAGGGAGACAATCAAGAGGATTGTAATGTCGGACGTGATTCGTTTCCAAGCCGGTAGGTGAAATTTTAGACGTCCTCCCACTGGTATCACGTGAAGGTAGTCATTGACGGTGACGACGCCTACTTCTGTTGGAAGAGGTGGAGTATCTACTGCGGTTGTCGGGGGTTGAACTGCGGCGGGTCTTGTTGGTGTTGTTGTGGTTGATTCCTCGAAAGGAATGGTCCTTCTTTCGTGGTGGCAGGGAGGTGTTTTCTGGGAAGAGTTATTCGATTTCATGGGTTGAGCTTTTGGTGAAGGTTGGGGAAATCCGAGGTGGTGTGGTTTCCGAAAGTGTTGATCGGTGTTTTGTTTGGGGTTTGGCTTAGGCTTCTTAGAAATGTCAAGGTGGGGAGCCAGGGTGGGGATTAGGCCTCTGAACAGGGTGTCGGACTCGTGAAGAGGTAAGTTGCGCAGAATATGCTTAGTTGAGGCGTTAAAGTTGGAGGTAGTGCCAAGGGCAACGTCACGAAGTAGAAGGCTAGAGTTGAAAAGTGCTTTCGTGAACCAATTGAAGCTGTGAAAGGTGGCGAAAGACATCTTCTTGAAGAGCTCGGAAATGAGAAAGTGTAAGTATTTGATGTTACGCTTGCTTGAGTCATGAGTTAATCTTTCGCAGAGGGCGTTAATGTCAGTTCCGAGGACATCGGCCTGAGATGCCGTACTTAGACCTAGTCGTAGGATTCTATCGTTTTCTCTTAAGACTCTTGTTGGCCCGTCTGGCTCTTTTATGGCCTGAGTGGGAATAAAAAGTGATGTTCCGAAGTCCATTTTAGCTTCGGAGGCCAGGAATTCAGACTGATGATAGGTTTCAAATTGTCGAGGGTTGACGGCACCAACTCCGGTGGCGTGGAAAAACCAAGTTTCACGGCCGTGACGAGGTGGAGGAGGATCTTTGTCTAGTTCGAGTGTTCCCCTTTCCCCAGAAGGGAGCCACCAGTGCATAATAATATCGTAAGCAGTGTCATGGAATGGCCAATCTTTGTGTTTTCAATGTTGTTCCGTTCACGAAGGCCGAAGCCAAAACCAGTGGAAAAGCCTCGATTTTTGTTTGATGTGGCTGTGGTTTCCGGCTTGTAGAGGTAATTGTCAGGCACGATGGCTTCGACTGCTTTAGAGTTCGAAAAGCGGGATGGCAGTAGGATCGGCGTCGTTTTGAAGGGAGTCTTCGTAAGGATCGAGCGGCTCGCTTTCGAAGTTGACCTAATGTGGCGTGTGGCGACGTGCATCGAGAGTTGATGCCGAGTCAAGGCCATCATCGGGGTGGACGACGTTGAGGAGGCGTTGAAGATCAATTGATGATGAGGTGGAGCGATGTTTCTTTCTAGCCGAGGATGTAGGTGCAGGTTGCTTTCGTTTGCGGGAGTCATTGTCGGAAGAGGCGACCCAAAATCACGTACAAAAGCAGCACCGTGTGTTGAGGTATTGAGTATTCGGCTTGTCTTTATAGGAGCAATCCTTGATGGCTTTGTCCATGAGGCGATAGATTTCTTGTGGTGGAAGATCGTTGTGTTGATGATGTGCAGATAATGAAAGGTCGATCGGCAGGTTAGTTGAATCTTTTGACAGGTGAGACGTAAGCAGAAAATGAGGAGCAGGGCGAAAGTTGTTGTTGACTACAGGAAATCGATGAGGCAGTTGAATGTTGAAGCGTTGCCGAAGTCAATGGCCGGGTTGGTGAGGGAAGGACGACGATGCTTGGGTTTTCAGGTGGCTGGCTTGCAGATGGAGTGGCAGATCTTTGACGAAAGTGGTGAAAGAGATGAAAGTGAAAGCGACGAAAGCGGCGAAGGTGATGAAAGTGGTGAAAGCGGCGAAGGTGGTGAAAGTAGTGAAAGCAACGAAAGTGGCGAAGGTGATGAAAGTGAAGCAGGGCTTTCGGTCTTTCGTCTTCGAAAGATGTATGGTTGAGTCGGTCTTCAGGCACTTTCGACGAAGGATCTTCGGCACTTTCAATCGGGCGATGATCTAGAGGCGAAAGTCTTGCTGGGGAGTCTTTGAGAGCGATCCGTCTGTGACGAGAGCTTGAGGAAAAGAGATGGCTGCCATGGGCAAACCGTCTGCTTTTATAGGAGGGCCACACATGGTGACGCATGCGCGGTAGGGTTGCGCACTGGACGTATCTAGAGAGCGAAAAAACCTCAAGTCTTATAGAGCACTCAGGAACTGAATGCAGTTAAATTTACAGGTAGTAGAAATTTTCAACCGACGAGTAGAAACTACGATTTAAGGGGTGGGCTTTAACTCCCATTATTTCAACATTTTAACCTTCAGCTGCATTTCAGGGAAATGGGCTTTAGCTTCATGTGATGTTAATATAAGAGTTATGATATTTCACACCAGTGACTCGACACCAGCCCACTGCCGCAACCTGCGCACCCAGCCTCATCATCCCCTTAAACCTTCAAAAGCCGATTGTGGCGGATAGAACAGAAGCCCAGTAGGCCTGTTTATGTAGGAGGGAGAGGTCCAAGATGAGTACGGTGGTGTCATGGCCCACCTGGTATTTTGACTGGTGTGGCAGATGCTAGTATCGTTAGCTCTCCTTGTTAACAACTGTATTCTGCAGTCATCAAAGCAAAGTTGAATGGTCAGCCCAGCGTTTCATACCAAGGTAGTGAAACTTGGGACACTAATGTTCAACAGGAGAGAACTTGCTTCACAACTGCCCTTTCCAAACACCATTCCAATGGACTTGTTGGCACAAAACGATTGGCCCTTGTCAAGCGTCATATAATAACGCCAATCAAGTAGGAACTACAAAGAGCGTCTTGTAGGCACAAGAAAGGCAATGTTGTGTGCAATGCAACAAATTTTAAGGCAACACCCAGCAAATTTAAACATTTAGGCACATATTTATGGCAAGCCATTCAGTCTTGTATAATTTTTTCTTATTACGGTACAATCAATTCTAACATTTTTGGTGAGGCAAGCATAAGTTATCTGATACTGAACCGATCAACACAACAAAGCAGTTCAATCCAGAAAATAAGTTTTCATTAAGGCTGCATAGATACAGATTCTGGATCGGACGCATTGCCGACATTTGTGGCTGAAATATCGAAACTGGGGAACTGTTCGAGATTACAACATGGGGCTTGCTGCATCTTGTGCAGGCAATCTCCAAGTATCTTCCTAGTAGAGACCCGTGTCTTCCGCGAAAAGTTAATAACTATTTCCACGATGCTTTCTGCAGCGAAAAAGTAACGATACTGCGTCCAATTTTTAAAATTCTGCGACTCAAATTAAGTGTAAAATTGAACCCATAATACATTATTTTTGTTATTTTGAAAAATGAGGCACCAAGTTGAGTTACTTTCTTGACCTGTGTAGAAATTACAAAATGTGTTCACCTGGTACACATTTTAAAATAACATCCATGCCGCATTAATCAATTTGTTTTTCCAAATTTGGCAATTCAGTAAAAATACCCCAATTCTGCAATTTTCTGAAAAAAAATCCTCGATTCTGCAAATAGGTTGGTTCATTGAACTCCTGTGGTAACCCACGTATCAACTCCTTGATGGAAATTTAAAAATACATAATATACGAAGTCGCGGAAATTCTGCAAAATTCTGCAATTGCAGAAAACACGTGTCTCTGCTTCCTAGATATCTTTTAACTGTTGAATAACTGTACTTTAATAATTATTGGGCTTTTGAAGAAAACTTCATCACAGATTAAAAAAAAGAATACAATTTTGGATAGTTGTATTGGTACCAGCAAAATTTTTAAAACTGGATCCATCAAGTTGGTATTGTTGCAGATTTCTTTTCATATGTTAGGTGACCGTTTCGTTTTTTGAAGAAATATACTGATTCCCGAAAATCAGTCAAAATCGCTTAGGTTTGGTCGGTTCGGTATAGCCGTAATTGACACCCACAATTTTTAAAAAAAATGTTACCTTATTTTTTATTTGGTTGGGCGTATCTCTTAAGTAAATTGATGAGTTCGGATCACTAGCACTCATCTTAGTCTGTGCACCTTGCAGAGAAGGGAAAAACGTGGAGTGAATGAGAGCTGGTTTGGGATAACCAAGCCTTGGAGCAACATCCCGGGTCATCCGGAAATAGGGATCCTAAAAAGAAACAAATTTTTATGAAAGGTCACCAACAGCAATAAAAGCCCAACTGAATTACCAAAACCTTTAAAAAACAAAAAAAAATTATTCACGCCAAAATTCAAAAGTTTAGCCCAAGATGTAAAAAATTATCTCATAATTCACAAGAACTAGTAACAAATTCCCCTAGTACAAAAGTACCGAAAATAGTTATTTTATAATGTGCTATTTATATGATCTAAAATTTAAACTTTTGAAAATAATTTAATAGTTTGAGATAGACATTTTTAAGTGCACAACTGGAACGCTCCTTTTAGCTGGTTAAAATACTATTGGAATGACAAAATGCAGTGAACGTATGAATTATCAATGGCAATATTACCGTGAGTCTTATTAGCGCCTCCCCCCCCCCCCATCCCCTTCGCACTTATATGAATATTACAGAGTGTGCGAGCCGCAAACGTTTCAAGTTTAAGTCGAGTTTCCTATTTGCTCAAAGTCGACTATATTTATCCCAACCAAACTCTAATCCGGTAAAAATGCGATAACTTCGCCATTTTTTTAAAACTGATTTTGACATTCAAATGTGCAAAATTCATCGTATCAACGAGAGATTTGTGGTGGTTCAAATAAAAAACCACTAGCTGATACCATTGTAAAGTTATATCCTAAAAACTGGAAAACTAGTTGTAGACATTGACCTGCACAGTACTTAAAGCAGTTTCCTAGTTGTTATTATATTACACTAACAAATAAAAAAGACACTTGCAAAATAAGGTAGTTAACCAAATACTCAAACTCGGCTCGATAACCAGATTCTTCTGTCGCAAACGCGGCTTGACTCGAATTAAAATTATTCTACTCGCACCCCCCTACCGAGGGGGGGGGGGGAACATTGGATCGAATCCACGAAAAAAAGGGCCTAAAACTGTAGGAGGGTGGTAACAAGGCACTTGAAGGCCTTTAAACAACTTCGTTAGTTTACTTGTTCAACGAAACACAGTTGGAACAAGAAATTATTATTGTACACAAGATTTCAAGCTTTCTTTTTTTTTTTATTTGGCTCAGCTCACATGACCACGTTTCACATCCAGAAAAGATGACAATGAATGATGCACATGCTCCGCCAGGCAAGCATCTGATCACTGGTTTCCTCCTTGCCGTTAAGAAAAAGTGATAGGATCATGTATCCTGCACATGCACTAAAAAATGATGGGAGTTTCATTGTAAAATAAGTGGTACAGTCATTCCAAAACGAAGCACAAATTATGCAATTTCAAAGTTCAAAAATATACCATAATATCTTAGCGAATTTGACAGTCTGGTATGCTGGAGGTGTTAATAATCAGCCAACTGTCTTCTTCAGGTGATTTCTTCACTCCTCTTGTCGACCTCGTCTTTTGGAAACGGTGTTTTTTCGAAAGCTATGAAAAAACTGCCGCTTTCAAAACATGAGGTCAAGTGGGGAGTGAAGAAAACGCCTAAGAAACAGCCTGTTGAGTATTAACACCTCCAGCAAACCAGATGGTCGAAAATTCGCTAAGACATTATGTTATACCGTTGAACTTGGAAATTGTGCTTCGTGCTTTTCGAATTTGTGCTTTGTTTTGAAATGGCTTTTCAAATTTAAAGTATGTGGTATAGCGATGTAAGCATCAAAACAATTGAAATCAGGGAACAGAGGCAGCATGTTTTCAAGAATTGTTGAATTGTTCTCTGTAATGTTAAAAATTTGATGAGCAAACGCAAAATTGCAAAAGAAAAAAACTGAGGGTGGGTGCTAACATGATGAAATTGTACTTTCCAACTTGGGAACAATATACACTTTGGCATGTACAAGAAGATGGGAGTTAACCAGGTGATTTACGACATCACAACAAATTACTTTTGACCCGCAATTATTTAAAGCACACTCACATGCCTGTAAACCAAATGATTAACGTCGCATGACCTACGTAAAACTCAAAATAATCTTACTTGATCAATGGCGCACGGAATGAGACATGGAATGTCAGTCTTCGTTCCAAATATTTGAGGAAAGGAACTGCTAAAAGAAGGAGCCGCCTGAGTAGCAGGGAAACTAATCTTGCCTATACAATCACTGTCGCCAAAGCCAAAGATCCCTTTCACTTGATTGTAGGTCACATTCTTTTGGACACGCACCATATTGCGATAAAACGACGGTGATTGTCTATAATGAAATATTAGCACAATTATAAACTTGTTCTAACACGGATGCAAAAAAAAAAAATTGTGCTTCTCAGGCCCCTTGCTGGTGACCCTAACTCTCTTGATCAAAAATTTTTATTGGACTTTGAGGCGACTGTGTTATCAACTTGTGTCTCGATCATTTTAAGAACGAAATAACTTAAGAGACAAATATTAAGTTGTGTATTCAATTTTTGTATCTTAAACTGCTCTATATTTGCATAGGACTTTGGTTTTATTGCAAATAGTTTGATTTTTAAAATAGCAAAAATTTTAATTTGAAAAAAATTTGCCAAAAAAGGACTTTGAATTATGAAATACAAATAAAAAGCATGGTCACCGGGTCACTTTTGTAATTCAGTAAATGCTCGAGAAGCAAAGAATATTTTTCCCAACTAATGAGATAAAGTTATCGACATGAACCACAAATTGTTTTGCATCAAGTTATCAATATGAAACACAAAATGTCCGGCTTTAAGTTTTGTTGCATGTTAGAATGGCTAAAAAACCATTTTAGTTAATTAAAAAAACTACTAATGGCATTTGGTCAGAAACCATGACCCCACATCACACGGTCAACTCACTTAAAACTTTATTCCAAACTTGCTACTGTAGTTATCTTCAGTAGCAGCAAGAATTTGTAGATGATTTATAAATTCTTGGTACCAGGCAACGATAAATTGCACACTATGCAACACATTAACAAAAATCAAATCCAAATGGTTTTTATCAAACCGATGAGTGGATCCAAGCCCAATCAGCAAAACTCAATAAACAAATTAGGAAATTAGGAAATTCACCGATCAACTGCTGGTCATTTTAACCAATTGGTGACTGCCAGTTTTCAACATCGCTGGCTGATTGGGGCCATTAGGGATGTGGTACAAGAATTTGCAAATTATTACAGGTCTTAAGATGCACTAGTGAATCGCAATATTTCACTACTGCATACAACAAGATCGGTATCAGCTATTGGTTCGAAAAAATCATTCTGCATTTGGTACCATTCAATTTTTTATTTATTGACTTGGTACATGTTCAGCAATAAATCTATACTAAATCCATAAAATGCTAAGTAATGAGCCAATATAATACTAACCCTATATAATCAAAATTAGAAAAGATGAAAGTCTTCTCTGGATCAAATCCTAAGGCAATAATATCTTTGGTATTTTCAATTGCCAACCGATGAGCTTCCTCAACCGTTAAGTCTTTCCACAAAAACTTTTCATCGTCAGTCAACTGAATAACAAGAGGAACATCAAATGCCTCTTGAAGCCATCTAAAATAGCAAAATAAAAAGATCAGAAGTAAGCAACTAACTTTTAACAACTTGTATTAAAAAATTGGCACAATAAAAAAAAATATGTTTCTGCCAGTATTGTCAGGATTGGTACAGGAACAAACCAATATACGTACGTCAAGATATTCACAGAATTGTACAGTGTTAAAGAGGGCTTAAAAATGTCACATCGCTTACTTGTGAGCACACACATCGCTAGTGTGCGGTGATGTGGTAGCCTGACGAAGACAGTCGTTCTGAGCCCCTCCAACTCCAGAAAAACCAGACTGTTGAAAATATGCAAGAATATTGGGACGAAAAATATCTTTTTCTTTGGAGTCGAAGCGTACAAGAAGTATGGCTGTGCGAAAAAATCTAGTAGAGCTCATTTGGCTCAAGCTTAGTTGGACGCACTGAGCGAAAACTTGAATGAGTGAGTAATTCGGGTTTGCCGCGTGAAACATGCACAACCAAATTAAGTTGGTGATGAAGTTCAAAGGCAATCACCGATCACAGGTTCTTATAAGTCTAGTTTTAACTCATTCTGAATTTAGTTTTTTTTTGGGGGGGGGGGGGCTTGGACTGTAAACATCCGAACATAGCAAGAGTCACAAAACACTTAAAGAGGGAACTAAAGTTGTACCAATACAGACATAGCATCGGTATCAGATTCGATACTTCTTAGCGAGTCTTTACAGATACCATACTTGAAAGAAAAATTGTGTGCTCCATGCCTGCTGACTGCCACGATTCTGGAAATGGCATCTCCACACAAAGTCTCATCCTGAACGAAATCAGTATTGGCATCGAGAACTTTGTGTTCCCTGCCTTCAGGCTGCCATGATCCCGGAAAAAAAGTGCGCAACACCAAGTCTCATCTTGAATGAAATCAGTATCAGCGTCAGCATCAGTACAATGGATAGCGCGCAATATCGATTCGGTAGCTGTATTGGATCGGTACGGTCTTACTTAGAGATAGAGCAAAACACTACAACCTTTGTGCTCGAAGCAACGGAATGAAGCTTGCAGCGTTTTTTATTTAACCACAAATTTTTTTCATTTTATTTTTACTATTACCCATTTATTTTATATGAATTCAACACCCTACACACTCTATATTCACTCACTCCAGCAATAGTTAAAGATATTCAGCAATTAAAACATCATCATCATATTGGAAATCAAACATATCAGCAACAGACATTTGGACCCTCAACGTTTACGTCTTTTCCCTCCAAAAACTCACACAACACCCATGCGACAGCTCGCTCACTATCCCCAAACTGCAGTACTACAAATTTTATTTATTCAGGATTCCCTATTGCAAACAATTTTTTAAGCATAAGAAACAAGAGTCAGTAATCGATGGGGCTGTACCGAACCGAACATGGCCGAACAGAGGGTGTTCGGTTCGGTTCGGTGTTCGGTCTTTGAAACGCAAAATACCAAACCGAACATATTTTCCCTTCTAATTGACAGATTTTGATGTTTGAATACACCATTTTGAAGGTTTTTTCGCCAGCTTTCTGTTGGTCCAAACTACAAGTTCCTAGCTCTAACGGTTCAGAAGTTATAAGGGAAAATGTAGAAGTAGTGGAGACTTTTTAATGTTTAAACAGAGTTTCAACATCTATGGACTTACAAGTCCATGTGAAAATACCTACATTTGATAAGAAACTTGTGCTTTGATGAATCTTTGTGAACTGAGTTCTTTTACATTTTAGTTTAAAATAGACTGGCTTGGTACATTTTTGTTCGGTTCGGAAGTGTTCAGTGTTCGGCTTATTTGAGGTTTGTTCGGTTTGGTTCGGTTCGGCTGACTAATTCTCGTTCGGTACAGCCTTAGTAATCGACAATTTATTCATATATAGACCTCCAGTACATTTGTAAACGTAGTTTGGCGTTGTAGTTAAATATATACATCAAGGTATAGTCAAGGTTATACATCATAAGGTAAGAGGTAAACACATAATGAGGAGAACAAAAAGTCACAAAGAAGAAGAATTACACACTACCACCATTGGGAAAATTCCATTAATTCAACAAGAACCACCGAAAGTTCCCCCTTTTAAATTTTCGGTGAAGTTTTAAGGCCGTTCACCTTCATCAAAACAGTACGTAACGAAGCACAAATTAAAAAAAAGAATGTTACATGGTTCTGGCTACCATCATGCAGACGACGCATTAGTGATATACATTTACACTGCCAAGCCCCACCGCTTGTCAAGCTTGGCTTTCACATCAGAACCCAGTGAGTGTTCCATCAACATGTGGGAGGCACGGTCAGGTTCATGACGGGAATCTTCTTGCCCTTGAAACGAAAAATCTGTGTTTCATTGTGTACTGTTCTGATGAAGGTAAATGGTCTTAAAGCTTCACTGAAAATTTAAAAGGGGGAACTTTCGGTGGTTCTTGTTGAACTAGCAGAATTTTCCCAATGGTGGTAGTGTGTAATTCTTCTTCTTCGTAGTATTGACAATAAGCCACTGTAAACGGCAGTTGCCGATCTTTCTATTGTTGAACAAAAAGTAAAAGTACTAAGCAAGTCAAGCTAGGCTACACTTTAATGCAGGTAAAGAGACGTCACTGTAAATTGCTTCGAGTACGATCCAACCTCAATCAATGACCAGATACTCGGCTGAACTCAAAGTTAAATTATTGGGCTTGTACTCGCCTAGTACTGTGTATTGAATGCCCTGGTTGAGCAAGTGCTCACTACCACTACAATGCTGAAAGATAGCAAATATAAAATACAGTAAAACCTCGATTATCCGAACTAGCATTCTAGCAAATAAGTTGCCCGGTTTTGGAGAAGGAATAAGCATTGACTTTGCATAATCTATGTTCGTGGAGTCATTTCATGCAAGTTTTTCTTTTCAGTTGTCTTATACAATCAAGCAGAGTTTACAAACCCTAAAACGGAATAAATGACACAATTGTCCTCTGATGTATTGCATGTAAACTGGATTATCCGAACACCCTTCAGTCCCAATTAGTTCGGATAATCGAAGTTCTACTGTAATAAGAATGTACCAAACACACATTCTTAACCGAACCGAACCCCGAACACGTCCGAACTGAACAAAAATGTACCGAACCAATCAACCTGTAAAGTAGCATTTAAAACAACTTGGTGGCAAAGATTCACATTTACCAAAATACAAGTTTCTCACCAATTGCTGTCATGTTCACATAAACATGTACATGAACAGATATGGAAACTAAGTTTGAACATAAAGAAATCTTTTTGTATCGTTACATTTTCCCTCATAATTTCTGAACGGTTAGGGATAAGAACTTGTGGTTTGGACCCACAGAAAGCTGGTAAAAAAACCTTCAAAATGGTGTATTCAAACATAAAAATCCGTGAACCAGAAGTGGAAATATGTTCGGTTCGGTAGTTTTGTTTTGAAACGCCAAACACTGAACCGAACAACCTCAGTTCGATTAAGCCTTATAAAATCGTACCCTTAAATGATTGTTTTTTTCTGCCAAAATAACTAAGAGCTCCCAAAATTTATAAAATAAACTTTTTCTCCAACACAATTCACAATCGGCAACTCTTGTGTCCATGCGTTTACGCCGCCACTTTCAAAGTGTTTGCTTTAAGCCGAAAGATGGCTAGCATCAGGATGCATGGATCTATCTCCCTGGGATGAGAGCTTCTGCTGACATTTCGGAGTTCAATTTCCTCCAATCTTGTAGTTACGAAGTACTGTTTTGTTAGAAGAGTAGTTTTAACTGCTAATTATGTTGAATTTGGAGGAGTATTATCTAAAAACTAAATTTGGCATAAATGTGTGGCATGTCTCACGCATTGATCTGGCTGCCTTTTGGGATCCTTGAAACATAGCCGCGGTAGTTTGCTCGTTGTTAAGTACATCACATCACTACTATACTATGATTTAAGTGTCACTTGGGCAGGCTGAATCAAGGCCATGCACATGAATGATTGCATAATCACAGATTTTTCCATAATGGAGCAAACCCGCTCCCTGGACAAAAGAAAGATTAGAAAATGGGCCATCTTCGTTTAACGCCCTCCCCAGTTTTTGCCAAACTAGTCTGTAATGGTCCATGGGCATTTCATACGCGATTCATGGTAATCAAACTGAAAGCGAACAACAAACATGTTCTCAGCTTTAAGGCTCATTGCTGCATCTTTCACTTACTTGGTAAAAATGAATGGAATCAAGTGGCCAAGGGTCATAGCTTCTGAAGATGGGCCCCGTCCTGTGTATAAGAAGAAGGGCTTCTTTTGCTCATAGCGGTCAAGGATCAAATTCATGTCCCTGAAAAGAAGAATTAAAATGAATGACTGAAACATAACTAAACATTATCGGGGAAAAACCAAGCTTTCATTGTGCCGGGCATTCCTTCCCCACTCCATACCCACCATATTTTATTTATAGTACCAGGAGTGGCTCATGCTTACGATTATCCGGTTGTAGGAAGCTGAACAGGTTTAGAATATGAACTCGGAGCCGATTCATTTATGAATTAACATAAAGCAGGCGATCATATTTTTTTTTACTTTTTTCGGCTTATTTTTTATTCCATAAGTCACTCCTGCTTATCTTTATGTCGTTGTCAGCCGACAATGCCGTTATTTTAAATAAAGCTGATAGTCAAGAAACTTACAAATACATGCACAAAACGTGCGCACTGTCTTGAGGAGCTTTTTAAGGTTAGGGGGTTCCTGTGGAAGCACTTAACTCCTTGTTCCCCGAGCACCTTATGTACACATTCACTTCTACTTAGGTGTCACATCTTTTTGTCAAGATGTCTACTGCATACCATTGTAAACGCCGATTGCCGGTTTTCGCTGTGATAAGTCAAATGGTTGTCCAAAAATGAATCCAAACAATGAAGCTCCCAATGTGTTTCTTCCTTTATAGGTGGGTGGTAAGGCACACTGGTGCAATATTCTATTAAATTTAGCCCTTCCCCTTTAACCGTACATTTAGATATTTAAATACTATTACAGTCAAATAACTCTACGCAAAATGAAATATATGCTGAATGAAGCGTGATGTTTCAAATGTCCAAAAATATTCCCCGTACTTAGTTCACTCCCCCCCTTCCTTTGTAGATCGATTACTAAAAAAATCGCTAAAATAAGTAGTAGGCTGCAATGACTAATCTTGATGCAACTCCGTGTAACTGAATGCATAAGAAGCTACAAAGTAACGAAGGCGCATAGAGCACACCACAGGACCGGCTTGTCACAGAAGAATTCCCTCTAAGGGCACCTTAGAATCGCATAAATACAGTAAGAAAGATATTTTTCGCAGAGATGTCTCAATACCCACCTATGTGAGAAAAATGTCCCTCTCCGCAATAAGTGGTGAGCCTTCTTTCCAGTTACTCTTTCTATTCGTTGGACGAGTGCTTCATCGATCTTGCTACTGCCAAATCGCCCTGTAATAAGGCCCAACAAACAGATTATATGCTAAAAAATGATCCCTTAAAATATCTTGGAATACAGGATGTCACTAGCTAAATTAGACATTGATAGGCCAATAAGTGGTTACAAATAGCATGTCTCTTACTACAAAAAGACAAGTTCAATTAAATTGTAACACAAGAAACGTACAATTTCAAAAATAAAACGACATGCTTCCCCAATATATTCTGTTTAAAATAGTCACATCGCTTACTTTGAAACATTTGAGTCCATGTTTACATCTTGTACACTTAGATTGCACGCCGATTGGTACGAATATCTTTTCCTTTGGAATCTAAGCGTAAAAGACGTAAAGAATATCTTCTGCAAATTTCCAACAGTCTTTCGTTCTGGAGATGGAAAAGCTCAGACGACTGTCTTCTGCAGGCCAAAACAGAAAATACCGCTATTTCGCCTTGTCAGTTTTGTCTCCATACAAGACAGAAGTAACAGTATTTTCTGTTGTGTTCTGAGACTTTTCATCTCCAGAACGAAGACTGTCGAAAATTTGTGGAAGATATTGAGAAAGAATAACTTTTTGTTTTTGAAATTGTGCATTTCTTGTGTTACAACACACTCGATATGTGCATTGCCATTAACCTAACCACTGCTATTGCATATCATTTGAAGAGCAGTGGCCTTAACTTGAATTTCCACATCTTTAAGCCTGACAAAATTAAAAAGATGGTTCCCGGGCACCAACGGAGCACCTCAAAAGCGCCGTGTTGAATTTTTTTTTTTAGGATATCTGGCAAACTTAGCACGAATTTCCTCAATTGTCTTTAATTTTTGACCGAATTCAATAAACCATTTTTAGCATCACGATGAGCCCCCTACAGCTACCAAAACAGATTACATAATATACTGAAAACCAATTTACATTTGAAACATATGGCTGTGAAAAGAAATAAGTTTGGTTCTCAGGCATTTTTTTTAAGTAACTTTTATTAACTTTTTATTTTTTTGCAAGTAACTGAAGTCTGCTTTTAGCTGCTCAAAACACTTGGATTTTAATTTTACGGAATCTATTTACAGCTAACCAATTCGTTTTTCTTTGTACGGTGCTAAATTTAGCTTGCACTAGCAAATAAAAAGCAATGACCAGGGACAAATCTGACCACTAGGTAGACCCAGAGAACCTATCTTTTTACCCCATGAACTATGGTTAAAGAATAAAAAAAAAAAACCTAATCTCCTCATCGATTCTTGAGTTCTTTGTGCCTAAGAATTACTTTTCTCACTTCACTTGGCTTTTATTTAATTGGCTTTTAGACTAGCATACTGTATCGATTGTTATAAATGGGTATCAATACTTGATACGTACAGTTCTGATGAATCAAGTTGCAGATATTTTAATTGCTTGATAAAGATTCCAACAAGGGAATCAAAATGTTGACCTGTTTAATACCTTGTGAACTTCATGGTTATTTTAACTAGGTATATATTTAATTGTGTTGTTTTTCTCAGGCTGGTAGGTTTGATGCAGTTCATGCAAACTCACGGATGTAACGGCAGACACCGTGAAAGTGCTAAGACAAATCACTGCAGGCCCTGCTGTTACAGTGGCCAGACTTGAATCTGTTTACTTGAACCTTTACACTGCAACCAGCAGGGATGAACGACTTTTCATGAAACTTATAAAACTGGGACAACCGACGCAAACTGCCCATTTTTCTTATGACGGTTTAACTGAGCAATGATATTTTTATTGACGTAGTAGGCCTAAGTCGAGATAAAGAAAGGTGTGACCTTATCACGTCCACAAGATCTCAACGCAACAAACAAAACAAAATGTTGTAATGAGTCATAATCTTCGTTGTAATGGATTATGAAAGCAGTTGGTATGCCTTTAGTCTAGGCTAAATTTAATTTCTGTATGTATTAGAACATTTCTGGTCATAATGCTCTACAAGCATCAATTCAATTTCGAACCTGTCCACTGTATCGGCTTCAGTCTTTAAAGGGTTTTTTTTTAATTAAAAAAATTTTAATGGTTATTCCAGCTACAAAATTTATTTTAACGAGATATTGGAGATTATCGCGATAACTTTAAAAACTTTTATTGGGATAAAAAGTATTTGCATCATGCCACCCCTACTATTTAGTATTTACGTAGGCCTACTGTACTAATCAATACGTAGGAATGTGTTGCATGTAATACACAGGAACTTTGCCATGAACGAGGAAGAAAAAATGGGTTGGCAGAGTCATTTTCATTTGGCTATGGTAGAGTAGGCTAGTATTTCAAGGGAAGCTCTGCTTTGATAGAGTAATTCTTGGAATTTGGCTAAAAGATGCCCTGCCAATTGGTGTTCTTCTTTTTAATTTTTATCTTTTGTGCTTTTTTTACTGTACACTAAGATGTTGTCTAGAACAGGTACCCATCGACACTGAAGGAGCCTAGAGATGCACCGATGTTGGCATCAGACATCGGAAATTGGTCTTTTTTGGCTACATCGGTCATCGGAGCACCGGCAATTTGGTTTTAGGTAGCAAATGTTTTATAAAGCATTGGTTATCCACAATTTTATTACATCAATTTGTGTCAGGTGTGTCCATAATTAACTTCTGGGGTGCTAAATTTCAGGCTTACAGAAATTTTTAAGTTTATTTGTGAAATCCCCTTAATTAATTTTTACTACATGAAAAATGTAACTTACGGCCCGCTGTAGAATGGCTGCTAAGCATGAACTCGTGCTTAGTTTCTACGTAAAGTTGCAACATGTCGGTAAAGTCGTACTTTAGGTTAAAGTCGCACATATTATTTTGACGTTTTAACCGGTATTATAAAGTAAGCTCTAGGGCAAGCTTTACCGAAAAGTGGCTTGTGGGTTGTCTTCGCAACTGTTTCGAACGGTCTCCTAAGTCCAGGGCCGACTTTACCACCTTTGCGACATAAATAATAAAGTGGGACTTTAAGATAAAGTTAAAGTCTGGCTTTAGCCTTAAGCAATAGCAGTCGTTCTATAACTGGTTGAAGTGGGGGTTAGTTTCACTTTACTTTCTTAAACATCGGACCAAGAGATATCGGAATCAGACGACGTTTTTTCAACATCCGAATCGGACATCAGAATCAGTATAGGCTATCGGCGCATCCTTAAAGGAGCCTGGTAGTCACTCATTCAAATTAAGGGGCAAACAGCGGCCAACAAGCCGAATCATGGTAAGAACCCAGGCAATGTTCAGAATAGGGCAGAATAGATCTCATACTACCAAATGAAATTGGTAGCTAATCACAGTCCAGTTGGTGGTAGATCTTGTAACAATTATTCCGAGAGAGGTAGCAGTAGATAAATCATAAATCGTCGCTAAGAGAGAAAATAGCCCAAGCTTTAAAAGGAACATCCAGTGGTGCATAAAATTCTTACTGGACAAAATTTCCTACAGATGTTTCATATTTCCACAGCCTTTTACTAAATATGGGCCAAGCCATTTTTCGGCGAATTTCCAGTTCTCTGAAATGTCCCACCAACCTTGTTCTGGCGTTCTGTCATATCCTTCCCCCCTGAGAACATCATCTTCAAATCGTGAAATGAAAGTAATGAAATGAACGACCACTGTGAGGAAACTCAAAAGTATGCATATCTTTAAAAAAAAAAACCTAGACATAGCCTATAGGTTACCAAAGTTAAAAACAAAGTTTAGAGTGACATAGTATGGAATGCAATGGTACCAAATACCGTGCATTGTTAAAATACCAGTATTGTTTTAATATGAAAAACGATGATAAAATTATAACAATAGTTCAGTCAGTCCTTGTGTTGTAGGGCCCAAAGCAGTGTAATACCGTAAATCGTGGATTAAACGCCCATGGGCTTATGCAGTTAATTTGGTAAAAATAGGGGGATGGGCTTTAAATCAAGCATTATCAATTTTCTAACCTTTCTGGACATCTATTACAGAAAATTCGAAGCTTTTGAACGACCTCTGAAAGACCAATTTTTAAATCTTTTTAATTGCTGTGAAGAAGGGAGGAGGCTTAGGTGAGAGACGCCCAGGCCTTGTGCAGGTGCTAGAAGCTAAAGGAAGAGTCCACTATTACTACAGGGAGGGAGAATGGGCCAGTAAACATAGCAAGCAGTACTTATCTTTATTCACATCATATAACTTTTAGTTAATTTTTCGTAGAAAAACGACAATTTGAGGTGTGGGCTTTAACTCCACTGTTACATGATTTTGACTTTACAGCATTTTAGGGGGTGGGCCTTAACTTCAACTGGGCTTTTAATACACGATTTACGGTAATCAGTCATAGATCAACAATGGTCACATTAGAATTCTAAACAATAAGCAAAAGTGGAGCCAAATTTGTGGACCTCTGATGCTACAACCAGGCAAGAACCTACAGAAAAATAAAATTGAGTTCAAAGTTCAGTAGCCTACTTGGTGATTATTTTTTAAGTGTATTTTTTTGGAGGGGTGAGGGGCTACGTAAATGAAATTGATGAGTCCATTTCCAACCTTAATTAGTTTGATTAGGCAACTTAAAAAAAATACTATTGGCACCGGAGGAAGTACCGCCAAATTTTAAGAACCGTTAAATACCGAGTACTGCGGTACATAGGCTGGTACCGGCACTGTCACAAAAATTTCGGGTACCACCCAACACTAGCGCAAATACACCAAGGTTTGGAAGTGTCACGTATAGCCTATTTTTTTAACTTTCATTATCCATTTTGCGCACTTTCAAAATCAAGATACTCATAGTATCTACTAGCTAATTTTCGATGGACACCCGTCTATCTTCTTCAGGCTCTTCTAAGGTGTGCACTGTCCTTTGGTTACATCTCTGCTTCTTTTAGTTGGGGTTTGAATTTGGCTGTTGTTGTAGCCTCTGATATTTACAAGGATGTTGGGCTCTGGCCTCTACTTGCCCTGCTCCATTCGTGTACAAGCAGTTCATTAAAGTCTCTGCCGACCAAGTGCATCACATTGGAGTTTGAAGAACCTTGGGTGTTCATCAGTGGACAGTTATGTTGGACGTGGTGTTGGATGGCAATAGACTCAAGGCACTGACGGTGACAGTCACAGGCTACACCAACTGCCAACTTCAAACCCCTACAAAAAGAAGCAGAGATGTAACCAAAGGACAGCAGACATGCTACAAGAGCCTGAAGAAGATACACGAGTGTCTATCAAAAATTAGCTAGATCCTTGAGTATCTTGATTTTGAAAGTGTGCGAAATGGATAATGAAAGTTTTAAAAATGATGACATTGAGTTTCAAAGTAATACCCATAATGGATTTGTTAGTGGTATAGCCTATTCTTACGAACAAATGTACCGGAACATGAGAAGAATAGTGCCTCCTCTCCGATCTTCAGGCCAAGGCCTACCTCAATTGTGCCACTGCACTTTTCCTAACCGACTCTTGGGGCAAAGACGGTTTGGCTCCAATAATGACGGTCACTTGTCCCAACAATGGAGGGGTAGCAGCCCTCCGATTTCGCAAGGCAACCATAACGCCATGACTGGTGTAAATTCGCCCAATCGGAGTACAAGTGAATGCGGCCATTAAGTCCAAGCAGAGATGATTTTGGAAGACCAAACAAAGAGTTTTGCCTACAAAATGTTATGGGAAACAGCTGGGTCACGTGATACACCTCAATTGAGGTAATTCTACCATAACAAGATATGGATCAGAGGGAGGCACTTTGCTTTCCATAAGCCGCAAGAACATGTGTATCTTGAAGGACATATATTTGCCTCCATCTTATTCGTGAGAATCATTTGTGTTTTCCGTACGCTTACGAGTACGTAATTGGTAGTTTCGTAAACTATATCGAACAACTCAGCACTGAAACCCTACCGTACCTCAACAAAGTATTTCATAAACGATCGGAGAATTTTCCGATACCTCAGAGTGACATCACCGCTGAAGCATCGTACTCACCCACTGCTCGAGGCAGTTTTGTGATGAATCCTCAACTAAGATGATGGACTTGCAGTTATTCTTCATTAGGATTATTTCGGGGACAGCGGAAGAATACCAACTTCCGTCCGATTTCTTTTTTTTAATGGACTAAGAATTACCTGCTGAATAATGTTTTCCTCTTCCATTTTTGGGGCAAATGCACCGTTTGGCCATGGTGAAGGTCCAAAGTTACACTACGCGAGGTAGGCGTGACGTCATGTTGTTGCCAGCAAGCAGGCTCGAGGCAGACGGCACCATGCAGGAAAGCATGAAACTGGGCAAGTCGAGCAAGTGAAACGCCAAATCCCAACCAGTTCATTACCTCAAGTTAAATACCGAAGCCGGTTCCTAACCTAACCGACATTAACAACAACACCACACGAAACTGACAATAACAACCCACTTATCTGACCTGTTTATGGGAAAAAAATATCAGCTGGAAACATGGAAGAAAACGGGCTCTCATCCGTCAGCGCAAAGAGTGCGGCTTTCATTAATTTCTGACGGCCAAACAAAGCCTTTGCCCCAAAAATGTTATGGGAAAATGTTGTTCAGCTGAT
>JAHWFP010176158.1:0-14923 GCA_023313725.1 Lithobius niger | reverse complement strand
TATAGTGAGCACCATTACATGCTCGAAGCCCGTATCACGTTTTGTGGCAGCATTCGGTTTTTGTGTAATCGGTTGGTAAGTTTACGAAAGTGCCCCATGTGATGACCGTGAAACACACCATCACGGTCATTAACCCAAAGCTCATCAGATTCCTCACCATTGTATCATTAGCCGACAACCACGAACTTGTATGGCACACATATTGTTTGTTACCATTTGTGAAAAGCTCTGCTGACACCAAACACTTTTAGACCATACTGTAGGGCCAACTTCATTCCGCATAGGTGTTAAGTTTAACTTACTAATTAATTTATCATAATCGATTCCAGTCTGGGATTTGCTCACAACATTCCACGGGTCCACGAAGTCATCTTCTTCGGCGTCTGCCCCATCGCCGCATGCTCGACTTCGTAGTTCATCGGATTCAGAAACATTCAGAGAGTCTGCCATCTGGGCCGAGATATCTGCTGACATGATAGTATACTCTATCTTAAAATCGCCAATCCCGTCGCACTACACCTACACCATTCAATGACTGCAGTATACTCAACGTTGCATCAGCATCTCTCACGATTTCGATACACGCGGAATAATCACATCAAGAATCACATACCGCGACTCAACGTAAAGGTCAACTGAGAACGGTTCTCGTTGGTTCGCTTCCGCTAAGCTCTCTTGTTTGCCCTGCTTGCATCTTGGACAAATTTTATTGCGCGCGTATAGAATTTTGCATTATTATGTTTGTGCTTGTATTTGGTGACTGCGTAAACCCTCTCATGGTAGTTTTTTCCGAGTTTTTTTTTATGGGGTAGGAAGAGAGATGAGGGATTCCATACACCAGCTTTTATGTTCTCTGTTGGTATTGGGGTCCGGGACTTCAGAGCCTACTGAGGGTGGGGGCGTAATTGGGGATTCAGCGGGGAGAAATCTGGATTCATGCGGTACCTTCCTAAACGACCTAACAGAGCGAACCAAACGCACCACTATTGGTGACAGTTTGGCACATTCCCTGCTAATATCCGTGTTGATGCGGCTTGATTGACGTCAACATCGTCAGCGACGAATCCGTTTCGTCAAAACTGTTAGCTCGCGCATGCTCAAACCTCCATCCCAGCAAACCACCTCTCTGAGATGGTTCGCAATTTGGCATTGCTCTTGCCTGGTCACATCTATTAGCCAATCCTGGTTAAATCCATTAGCTAGGTCTGGTCGCGGTGAAGTATGACGTATCAATAAGCTGCTGAGCTCGTTGAACTGTATTGTAGTTTAGGAAGGTACTGAACGGCTGACGCACCATCACTGCGCACGCGCGACGTCAAGTTTGGAGCCAAACTGTCTGTAACAGTGGTGCGTTCTGTTCGCTCTGTTCGGTGCTTTAGGAAGGTACTGATGGTGTTCGGGAAGGAGGAAGACCAGTGGGAGGCGGCGGGGAACAGGAGCTGGGCTTGGGAGGGGCAACGATGAGGAGGAGAAGCAGAGTGGCTACCTGAGAGTGAGCTTGTGGATGAAGCAACGCTATCTGGAATTGATGGAGAAAAAGTGGGTAGGATTAAGGGAATGATCTAGAATGTGGCGTAGTAGTGGTATGATCACTAGGCGGTTTCAAAGACTTTTTGAGAAGGGGTGGCTGTCCCAGGGATTGTGTTTTCGGGGGAGTATGGGAGTAAAGAGTGGGAGGGGGCAAGATGAAGAGGTTCCAAAGACAACTTGGTCATTGGGCTTTGGCGGCTAACAGGGTCACACTGGAGAGGTGGCGAAGGAGAAAAATAGTTTGGTCAGGTTTCGATGCAAGAAAGGTGTAGGTTGGGAACATTGGCACATGAGGGATTGGAGGAAGTGTTCTTTTGTTCCGTGCTGGGGTTTCCTGGATACGAGGGAGCTTCTTTGAAGAGCGGGAGGGAAAAATGAGGATGCGACGTGTGGTACTTGTGGGAATGCTGATGATACCCTAGAGCAAGTGCTGATTGACTGATGAGGAATGGAGGATCTGTATTTTGGGGGCTAAAGTGAGGAATTAAGTGAGTGCCCTTTAACATTTAATGCTTCGTTAATTGTCAGGATTAACTACTGAACTAGCCCTGTTTAATTAATGTTAGATTCGAGCCAGGTTGGGTTTACGAGCATAAAGAATGAGAAAAGAATGGGTAGGAGAAGAAGAATGGGTGAGGGGGAGAGAGGAGGGGGGAGAGAGGAGGTAGAGGGAGGGAGGAGGGGAAGGTATGAAGTGGGGAAGGAGTGCTCCCCTGGGGTGGTGGAAATAGAGAGGTGTGGACTAGATCCATTGGGACTGATCGTCCCTTTGTTTTGCAGCCTCCGACCCTGTTTCAAAAGGGTTACCACACCATCATCAGTCTCCATCAGTACTCCAGGCTTGACGTGCGGAAGTTATCTTTTTCAACAGTATTGTGACTCAATGGAAGAGTTTATCCTCTCCCCACCTTTGAACTTGTCTTCTTTAAACAGTTGGAAGTCTGCTTACGACCGCCTTGCGCCTCGCACATGATTATGGAATGACTTGTCGCTTTGACTTTTCTACATATTGGCCTCTTTAGACCTTGCCTCTTGGCCATGTACCTTCTTGTGTTATGTTATGTTACCTAACTTCTTTAGTTTTCTCGTTCGTTCCACTTTAATCATTAAAGTCTGGTCTGTACAATCTCTTGCTGCGCATATAATGAACCAAGGCCAGTTTCCAAATTATAAAGCAAAAACCCGATCCCCCTCCCCTCCATCAAACATTAAATAAAAATTGCTTGTGCCTTGTGATTAGCCTAGCTATAACTGTTGGGTCGGCCCATGCAATGCAACGTGCCGTCTCGAACGGCTAGAGCTATATCAGAGCTACTGCCGGTTGTAAAATGTACACGGGCAAGATTACTCAAGAAGCGTCAGTTGGTAATGAAGTTGCTTTTAAACCGAAACCACGGCGTGTTTTCACGTACCCGTTTGTTAGTTCAGCTTTGAGTCGATTCATCTAATTCGTCCCGCAGAATCAATTATAGAGAACCCATAGGAAAAAGCGACCACAAAGTAATAACCAGCATTATCATGACCAGTAGCCCTGACAAACTAAATGAAGCTAAACACACCAAAAGTTACAGGAAAGCCAACTTTACTGAAATGAATCGTAAGCTCCAACTATTCGATTGGGAAACCTGGAAAGACAGAACGAATGCAAATATTGACGAAGGCTGGATGATCCTGAAGTCCCTTATTCTTTCTCTTGACAACGAACACGTACCCCTTTCCAATAATGCCAAAAAAATATGAAAAAACGTTCATCAACAGGGTATGCAAACCTTTCACCAAATACAGAAACAGATCATGGAAACATTATTGTGAATGTCCCTGTGAAGAGACTTACCAACTCTACAAAACCAAAAGAAACATTCGTACCAATGCTATCAGAACCGCAAAAAAGAATTTTCAGAGAGATATTTTTGACAAGAGTAAAAAGCAACCTAAACTACCTTTTAAGTACATAAATAGCAAAAGGAAGCAAAAGAATAGCGGCATCAAAGTAAGAGATGCCTACGGTAATCTTACCTCTGATAATAAAAGCACCGCCGCAAATGCATTTGCTATAAAATTCAAAGAAACTTACAATGTTTCCACCCAGGATATCCATGCAAATAATAAATCTATCGTTGATAATGTTAGCTGCGAAGATCGCATCCTTGACGCCGAGATCGTGGCTCATCTCGCCAATCTCAAAGAATACTCATCTCCTGGGCCTGACGATATCTCAACGAATTTCCTTAAAAACTGTAAAGAAAACCTAGTCAGCCCTCTTACCTTCATCTTCAATGCCTCACTTATGAAGGGCAAACTCCCTCAAGACTGGAAGGATGCAATTGTGGTGCCCATTTTCAAAAAGGAGATAAAGCAGAAGCCTTAAACTATAGATCTATCCCCCTAACTAGTGCCGTTGTCAAAGTTACGGAGAAGGCCATAATCAAGAAAATCAATGAATGTCTTGCTACAGAAAATTGGACAAATCATGCACAACATGGATTTACAAAAAAAGCGTTCAACTTTTACTAATATGCTAAGGGCTTATAACAAAATTAATAATGCTATTAATAGCAAAATGCCTTACGATATTATTTATATAGATTTCGCAAAAGCGTTCGACAAGGTTGACCATCCCAAGCTTGTGCATAAACTGAGGGCAGCTAATATTAATAGTGGAATTATCAACTGGATTAGCGACTTTCTATCCAACAGAAGATTTAAAACCCGAATTAATGACCAGTTTTCAGACTGGCAAATTATCACCAATTGTGTCCTACAAGGTAGCGTCTTGTCTCCTTTGCTGTTCAACATCTACATTGCTGATTTCACCAACTAACTTTGTAATGATGCTTACCAATTTGCAGATGACACTAAGACTATCCATTTTGTACAAAGACCTTGACAAATTAAAACTGCAAAACGATCTCGACAAGATTGCGCAGTATTGCGATAAATGGTGTATGAAGATCAACTATGACAAATGTGCAGTTCTGCATGGTGGTCAGCAAGCTATCCATCATCCATACTCTCTTCATCAAGTCACTATCTTGGAAAAAGAATCTGAAAAGGACCTGGGTATTCTTGTCAGCAGTGATCTCTCTTGGACCACCCAGTGCAACGCTGTGGCGAAGAAGGCTAAGAAGGCTTTAGAAGAACCTTGGGACCATACGCGCACATAGGTTTTCAGATGTGTACAATACTTACGTTCGTTCGCTTCTTGACTATAATAGCTCTATTTGGAGTCCAAATCTAATAAAGGATAAACTGACCATCAAGAATGTGCAACGCCGAGCTACCCGCCTTACTGAGGGTACAAGAACCATAACATATAAGCAACGACTCGACTTGCTGAAGCTTACCACACTTGAGGAAAGAAGGAAACGCGGAGATCTTATTGAATGCTTTAAAATCATGAAGGGATACTATGATGCTGACAGGAGTGACTTCTGGAATCTCTCCCCAAATATGAACACTCGTGGACACAGCTACAAGATCTTCAAACCGCAAGCCAGAGTCAACAACACAAAGCACTTCTTTACCCATCGAGTGGTGTGGACCCTTGGAACTCTCTCCCACAAAACATTATCTATGCTGACTCGGTTAACTGTTTCAAAAACCGACTCGACAAATTTTTGATTTAGCCCTTTTTGTTGTTTTCTCGTTTTGATGGAGCTTTTAAGCGAATCGCTTTTTGCTCTCTATTTACATATTATATAACAGCGAATAGGATGTAATCATCAGTAAAAATGGCGCATACACGTAAGCAGTGACGTCAGATACGTTTGAGTTTTGATGCTACGTGTCCCGATCTCGCACTGCTACGGAGTATTGCGTGGGCTGACCCTACAGACGCTGTAATGTAAATCTAAGGTGTAAATCACAGAGGTGTAAATCTGCGAGAATGACAATGACGACCGGGTGACGACTATGTTTTTCGCGTAAAGAACACACCCATGGCATTTTTCTAAAACTGGTAAAAATAAGAAATTAGACAAGACTGTTATTCCTACGAAGTGGCTTGTTACATGATTCGTAACTTGTACAATCTTACAAGGTTTCTGATACCGTACACAGATGTGAAAGCAATATGGAAATGTTAAAAACTTACAGTGACAGTGAACCTGAAGCAGAAACCCTTCCTGAAACTTCACGTAGGCCTAAGCCTCAAGAGACCATTTCGAAAGATAATGATTATTTCGGTTTAGATGATTCATCTGAGGATGAAACTTACGACATTGAACCAGTGAAAAAAGCTTTAAATCCTGCTGTACCGAATTACGTGGCGGCCGACTTGGCCAACATAGATCTATTAGTGAATTCTCGCCAAATAAGTAGTAATGCGTATGGTCCTCACGTTAATTCACTGTGTACCTGTTTTAATAGGCCTACACAAAGTGGTAGCAAACGCAAAATGAATGACTATTTAGGCACACTTCCACCTAAACGTAGAAATCTGGCAGAAAATATTTTCAGATGTGACGAAACCGACAAAGTTTTCAAACCCACTGCAGAAAATTATCCAAAAAGCATAAAATTTGAAATTAATCCTAACATAGAATCAAACATGCGCGATTCCCCCTTGTGTCGCCTGCCAAAGTATACGGTGAAAACATTGCAAGGTCATAATATTTGTGTTAACAAAGTAGAATGGGGTGCAAAGCACTTTAGTCATTTACTGTTGTCTGCGTCTTTGGACAAATGTGTTAAAATTTGGGATGTCTTTGCCGGTAAATGTGTGTTTGCATCGAACATCCATCCAGCAGCTGTCCTGAGTGCGGCTTGGAGTACAAGTGGGACATGTTTTGTGAGCGTAGGATACGACAAATACGCTCGTATTGTTGATGCCGAATGTGGTGAGTGAGTTAAGATTGATGGGAAAGTACTTGCACACTTGATGTGTGTTATTTACTACTGATAGGTCGTTAGGGAAAAGAGTGGAACTTGGTGTACTGGGGTTCCCACCGATCTGGTAAACCTGAAAAAATTAACGGAATTTGAACTACATTAGTAACTAAGTGGGTTTCTCTGATTTTTTACAAAATAACCTGGGAAAACTACTAAAAGATTTAATGATTTAACAGCAACAATCAGCTGTCTTCATCAGTCCTAACCAGACGCCGAGAATCTTGCAACAGCACTTGTAACCTGCCCTTTATTTCCTCAAAATAACTCCTCCCCCCCCTTTTTTTTTGGGGGGGGGGGTCCTTCAATTGCTACTAAATACAAATTATTTATAAATTCAGTCAATTTATTCGAAGGGAATTTTCAGCTTTTCAGAACACAAACGATCTAACACCTTGGGATTTTTATCAAATTTGAATACTTTCTTAGCGATCAGTACATCGATAAAAATGCCACTTTCTGGGTTCACCAAAATGAAGTTCCAGGGCTTCCATGAGAAGAATAATACAGTGACCATTTGTCAAGAACTGTATCTTAAAAAAATAATTACCTTTGTATTATTCTATGACCCGTCTTTAGGACTTCTTGACTTTTTCTCTTTTCTCCAAAATTTCCTCATTTTTTCCCTCTTTCCTGGGTAACGAGATTACAAGGTTACGTAATATTCTTGAGCCCAGGTCTTAACGAAGAAAAGTTAGGACAATCAGATCATAACATTAGCGCATTCAAACTCGCCAGTATCGCAGCCTCCGATGCTTACAGGGTGATCAAGTTTCTCTCTCTCTCTCGCTCTCTCTCTCTCTCTCCAGCTTCTACTGCCTACCAAGCAGATCGCTCATGCTCGTATTCACCAAGCGAGCAACCCTTGGGTACGCCAGGCTCTGTATATTGATTACATCCGCTCCGCTCCACTCGTCTTATGCAGTTGGACGGCGAGAGACTCCAAGCACGAGAGGTGGGGGTCGCGATCGGAACTAGATTTAAGTAGGCTAGAGTTGTTGTTCTTTCCCAATCAATCTCGTGTCGTCTTATAGGGGAAAATTGGCACTGGCCACTAGCTAGCTGGCGACTAAAAATTTAGCACCAGCGGCCACTTTGGGTTGGGCTTTACACTTGTCATGACGATCATGAATGGATTAAAGAGATTCCCCCTTTCAATAATGGCAAAAATCTGCTACAATTATTATTCATTTGTGGTGGTTTACCCCAAACCATTAGAATTCGTTGTTTTTAATTCAAGCATTAGCCACTTCCTGTCCAAACGTGTCGCGACCTCATTATTTACAAGGTAGCTAATGGTTGGCTTAGAGGGGCCGATTTTGGGTCGATTTTCTTACATCTATGCATTACGATTTCCGATGTTCGATGCATTTCGGTGTTAGTGGAATAAATTAAATCGGAACCCACATAAATGGGAGATTACTGAGGGGGGGTAGGAGAAATATGTCCACTGTCATTTTCAGCGGAGGGGGTGGGGAGCGGCTTGCATCACCTAGCCAGCCAGACCCTCCATGCTGGTAAAGCCAATATTTGTAAGATTACCGTATCGGTTCGCATATAAGCCGCACCCAGAAAAAAGGCTTTGCCAAACAGTCACAGAAGCCAAATGTTTTCTCCACAATTCATGAACTGTACAGATGTGGCAATGTTGGTATTAGTAATTAACAGACAACCTAATGTTGCGACTAAACGTTAGTACTCATTTATTAGTAGTGAGCAGCAATTTTTCGTATCCATATGGGGCCATGTTAGTTAAAAATGTTAAGTTAAATGTTTTTCTTAGAAATAACTTCAGAACAGTTGTTGTTAGTAATTTGTGGTTTGCACCATTGGAAAGCTGGCGAAAAAACTATTAAAATGGTGTATTTGTATGGCAAAATCGGTCAATAGTAAAATTATCGTAATTTCCACGAACAAATCAAACCGCAAGGGGGAAAAAATCGAAAAAACCTCGATTTCAATTCAACATCGATCGAATGCTCGATGTTTACAACATCGACATCGTGATGCATTAATCGAAAATTGATCTTGGTTTTCTGTGTATTAGCACTACCAAATTGTCTCCGCAGAGGTGTACACCAACCATTCCCAATGTCGGTCGCCACTCGCCATTTGGCGAGTGGAAATCAACAGTTGGCGACTTGGAATTTAGCCTTACTCGCCAAATCGGCGACTAGCTACAGAGCATGCCACTAAAAAAGGGGTATCTCTGGAACCGTATAAGAGACGAACGGTTTGCGGCGTTATGCTCAGATTTATAAGGGCTATATAACTGGATTTTCTGTATTAATACTGGAGTTTAATAAAATTGCACAATTTTGTTAATGCATAAATTAGAGAAACATTTCATCATACAAGACGTATTTGATATGTGGCGAGTAAAAATTGTGAAATGGCGAGTGCATTGTAAGGTCTACTGGCCAAGTGGCGACTGCTACACGATTGACATTCAGAAGGGTTGGTGTACATCGTCGAATAAACTGAAATTGTTTTACAACTTTCCAACTTGTTCCTTCCAATAAGTTCTGATGGTTCCATTCTGTTGTACAAATGATATTGTATCAAGCAAACAAATAAAAATTGATGTATGTTTTAAACAACAGGTAAAGAAAAGTTGTCCTACCTCCACCCCAGCTGCGTCTCGTGTGTCCGTTGTCATCCTTTTGATGAACATCTCTTTGTTACTGGCTCACATGGAAAATTGTTATTATGGGATACCAGAGAGAAAGTGGCTGTGAAAACTTACGATACCAATGCTGGGCAGGTAAGTCTACGTCAACACATGGTGTTGTATTGTTAATGTGATGTCTTTCAGGGAAGGACACCCACGTGGTAGTTCAGCTCATCTTCTCAAAAAAGGGTTGATGAAACAGGTTTACCTTTTCTGTGTAAGTTATTGCAGTTAACTCTTTGTTTGTGTGACTGGTATACGGACTGTGCTCAACAGTACACAATTTTTTCTCATTGTTGTTGCGTCAAGAATTAGTATTTTTCCAGCAAAAGGTGTTGGCTCAAAATTAGGGATGTGCGAGTAGAAAAAATTTAATTCGCGTCGAGCCGAGCCGAGTTTGCAACAGAAGAATTGAGTATCGAGTCGAGTTCGAGTATTTGATGGAAATATATTTTTTTTGCAATTTTCCCTGTAATTTGTTTAGATAATAGGAACAAAGATGATGCTTAGTTGACTGTGTGGGTGATGGTTTTCCAGTTTTATGGATATAACTTGAAAATGGTTTGAGCTATTGAATTTTAATCTAAACCATTGGAAAGCTCTCGTCGAGACGATCGATTTGCTATATTGGAATGTCAAAATCGGTCAAAAATTGACAAAGTTATCACATTTTTGCCGGATTCAAGTTTTTCGAGTATGGACGCGAGCAGCGAGCCGAATTCGAGTAGAAGTTTCATACTCGGCTCGGCTCGAATTTTTCGAGTATCGCACATCCCTACTCAAAATGTTGGCTCCCACCTAAATGACTGGACAATTTTGGGAAATTGATTTTCCATTTAGAGATTTGCATTTCAGGTTCACTGCCATCGAAGTGAAAAAAAAAAAAAGACAAGTAAGGGCACACAAAAATAATTGTGCTTCTCAGGCCCCTTGCTGGTGACCCAAAGTAGCCAAAATACCTCCTGGTCGAAAATTGTTATTGCAATTTTAAGCCGACGTGTGTTACTGTTTTGTGTCTCGAACATTCCAGAGAGGAATACAAGAAAAATATTAAGTTGTGTAGGCCCTATCCAACTTTTGGGTCTTAAACTGCTCTATATTTACGTAGTACGTTTTTTTTATTGCAAATTGTTTGCTTTTTTAAAAAGAGCTAAAATATTATTTTGAAAAAAATTCCAAAAAAAAGGACTTTGAATTAAGAAATAAAAATAAAAAGCCTGGTCACCGGGTCGCTTTTGTAAATTCAGCTCTGCTGTTAAATAAATACGGACGCAAACCTATTTACATTGCCTCTTGGACTTGTATGTCAGACTGCCTGAGCGGGGAATCATACCCATGACCTTTGAGTTCGAAGGTCGTGGGTCCAATTCCCTGCTCGGGCGGTCTGACATAAGTCCAAAAGGCAACGTAAATAGGTTTGCATCCATATTTATTTAACCCATCTCGAACCCATTGGCTTTCCGTCGTGCATAATCTGCTCTTCTGTCACTGCACAGTTACGCTGCAATGGAGAATAATAGCTGTTGATTAACATACAACTTGATAGTTATAAATTTTTGTCTAAATGAAGTTGTATTTCTTCATAGGTATTAGATGTGATCTTCATCCAAAGTGGAAGTGAACTTGTATGTTCCAGCGACATTGTGATGCGCGATTCTGCTGATCGCACCATCATGGCCTGGGATGTAGCAACCGGAGCAATTTTATCAAATCAAATATATCAAGTAAGCGCTGTCCATTTTTGTTGCATTAAAACAGTTTTCCTAGGCTAATTGTTCTGCGACAGTCCGTGAACCACGTACAAAGCATTGTTTTGCGAGATACAGTACCGAAAGACTTATTTTCTGGTAAGGTCAACCTTTTCAAATAAGTGGAGCACATTGCACATGTTGCTTTTTCAGTAGTTTAAAAGGCTGCATAAGAGTATTGCATTTTCCCTCTAGTCATTTATTGACATTTACATTTGTGTTTCTATCACTCAAAAGTAGAATGGTCAAATTCTTTGCATTCATTTATTATGACAAGGATTTCGAAAGGTACACTTATTGAATTTACTAGTATAGGAGTTCTACATTACGGATTTTAAATTCTGTGGGTAACGGATTTTAAACAAAATGAATAAAATTTAAAAGCCTATTTTTTGAGCTTCCTAGCTAAATTGCTATTATACATTGGGACTGGAGGAACGGGAGTGTGTCTTCGGGGGAGGCTTTCTTATTCCATATTAGTTTTCTGTACAGCCAAAACAGCTGAAGAGACTACTGCAACGACTTTGTCACCTTTTCAGCTTGAAAACAGTGCCAGAGAGAGACAGATGGTTATCACCATTAGATTCAGCGACCAAAATTAGTTATAGCTAATAGCTTTCTAGATGCTACTTAATGAAATAGCATTTTATCATCACATTTAAACACTACAGGAAGACGCGCCACCATAAAAACAAAACGACACACATTAGCTTCATTTAAAATAGTCTCTATACCGTTTTGCATGGATGAACAGGCGTACTCTCGAACCAAATTCTCTATTAGCTGCTACTTATGAAATTAAAACGGCAGGTAAAAAAAAAAATTGGCCCTGAAAGCTGAAAATTGGGCCTTAAATCAAGTTGCCACAGCAACGTCAAGCCTCCGCATCACGTTGCATAGATGGATAAGTCTAATCTGGAACCCAATTATCCGTTAGCTACTACTTACCAAAATTCTTACTTGCTATCCAGCACGGAATTTATTCTGGCAAGCCCTTAATGAACCTACAAGGCCCATCCAATCCAGGAATCCAACATCTCATTAGCCAAGACTTGGGCGAGCGTCTCACGCGAAATGGCGCCAAGAAAACGCGAGCGAGTCTCCCCAGTGAATACAGTAGGCTATGGTACAAACCTGTGTCGTCGTCTGCTAACGAAGACAGCAAGGGCATAACAATGATGTAAACAGAAATAAGCACGTATTAAAGGAGCCTAAAGAAGATTGGAGGACTGAAATTTTACATCTTTTCGTCAACAGCCTATCGAAAATTCGCAAAAAATAGGATGGCGTATTTCCTTTTTTGAATTTAAGCGTTACTTGTAAAATCTGGACTTTCGAACTTCAGAATTCATATGGTTAGCTTATTTGTCAACATTCACTGGAAATCGATGAACTCTCTCTCTTGGTTTGGAGGAAGAAAACTTTGGTAAAACAAGCAGTTTCAGCAATGACGTAGATGCAGTTGGTCTTTTGTACGGTTCCGCCACTTTTGAAAATGTTGAGGCACACACTCTATCACGCACTGCTACAGTGCTGTCTTTTATATCTAAAAGTGGTAACCATCACAATTGACTGTTAAAAGTGTTAGCTTTTAGGCCTAGTTTTAGATTTTAGGCCTGATTTTTATGTGCCGTTTTAATATTGTAAGTAGCAGCTAACGGATAATTGGGCTTGGGAGTAGGCTTATTCATTTATGCAGCACGACGTGTTCTTCTGTGAACAAGGAAGATAAATTCTTCCATTTCCACTGTCGTTGCCTTTCCTCCATGACTCGATGGTGCTTTCTGCCAACACTCCGGGATGGGATTTGGAGGGGGGGGGTGCCTTGCATCGACCATTTCCAGGAAATGGGGGAGGCTTTATTCTTCCTGTGGGGCAAGATAGTCTACTAGTTAGCACGACTATCATATGCCAAAGGTCCCAGGTTCGAGTTAAGACATCCGCAACCCGTATCATTTGTGGGAAGAAAAGTCGCTTGTGATTCTTTGTGCTCATGTTGATAGTGACGTGTGAAAAATTCTAGGAATTTCTAATTGGAATTACCTGGAAAAATTGCTTCTTATGCCTGCTGGAACTACGGTTTCGGCTAGGAGTGCATCAAACCTCCAGTTTTCTTGTCATTGCCTTGTTGCACAGTCGTTGAAATTAAAGAGGCAATGTATGCTGGAATACCCACGCTCTCCTGAAATTAGTCCAGCCGAGGTTGGTCACCTGGCACTTGCCATGAAGAAGGGCAAGGCCACTGGTCCTAACTGGCTAAATGCATAATATCTTCGCTTTGCCGAAACTTTGGCTCTTAGCTTTATTGCCCCATCCTTTTTGCCTTGCATGCCCACGCTCATTCCCCAGAGCCCACTGGCAGGATTATTTTAACACCCATTCTGAAAAGAATGACTGCTGACCTTACGCCTGTGATAATTACCACGGCACTAATGAGTCCTATTTTAAAACTTGTGGACCTTGTTTTACTGGGTCGAATTAAGGCCCCGACTTCCACGAGTGATTCTCAATTCGGGTTCAAAAAGAAGCACTCCACCTCACTGGCTGTGTATACTGTAAAGAAGGCCACCCGGAGATATTGTAGGGCGGGTTCTCAGGTGTATGGTTGTTTTGTGGATGTAACAAAAGATCAAGGTGGATATAATGCTGTGTTCCAGGCTCTTCATCAGCGAGGACTGCCCTCTTCTATTACTGATCTCATTGCTAATTTCTGTAAAAGACAAGCCATCCAGATGAACTGCGAAAGAGACCTTTCTGACCCTTTTACGGTTACTTGTGGGGTGCGACAAGGAAGTCCCCTACCTCCTTTTCTCTTCTGCCTGGTCTTCGTTGGAGCAGTTTCTAATATTTGTACAATGACAACTGGCTGTTGGATAAATGGTGTAGCCGTAAATATTGTCACCTTTGCTAACGCATCGTCCTACTGGCACCCAGCAGGCGGGCACTCCAGTTTCTGCTCAATAGACTCGTGTACCTAACCTGTGACAAGGGCTTTACTTTCAATGCCAACAAATCTGTTGGAATGGTGTTTGATGATGCAGCTTCCCTGCTAATGAACAACCACACATTGTCGTGGGTGGCGAACATCCGTTATCTTGGGAGTGGAGCTGGCAGCCGGCCTAACAGACGATCACCATGTAAGAAAGGTATGTAGCGAGTTCAGCAGAGCAGCTAACATGGTGTTACACACCTTTAGCTTTGCATCTGACGAATACAAACTTCAGCTTCTCAAGACTTGTGCTGCTGAACTTAATGGCATTCCAACATGTGACGACTTCCAGAAAGAGCTTTGCCATCGTTTATCATGGCGCTTTTAAAGGGTTCAACACCTTCCTCGGCAATACCACAACCATCTATCTTGCCTTAACGGCAAAATGTACACACCTTACCTACCACTGCTTATGAAGCAGGTTGCCAGTTGGAGAACTATTCTGGCCTCGGGACAATCTGCTAGTCAAGACGTGTAGGGGTGGGCCCCGAAGTCTGGGGCTTTGGTTTGGGAGGCATTGTTGCATAAGGACTATTGCCACTTAGTGGCTGGTGTGAAGTTCCAACACCAAGGGACCTAAGATTTATGCGGCAACGTGCCCACGACTTTGTTCAGGGTATGGTGATACTACAAGATGATGATGAGCATAGTCTGCTGTCCTAATTCATTTCCTCCAGAATTCTAGTTGCTCTCACACATACACATTGTACCTTGTGTATGGAACATACATAAATAATAATAATAAAATGTCATATGCGAAATATAGCATCGTAATGCAGAGTTAGTGCTCATATTACACAAGTGTTAATTTATAAATTTACTAATTCGTTTTAGTGTCTGAATCGGTTGACATAATTCTTTGCACTTTATAAATTTTGCAGTGAAGTACCTTTTAAAGAACTAATGAAAGAGTATAATGAAATTGATCGGTGTTTTGTGTTTGTAGGAGAGATTTACTTGTCCATCGCTGGCAGCTCACCCGACAGATGGATATTTTGTAGCCCAAAGTAATGGGAATTACATAGCTCAGTTCTCTACTACCCGACCCTACAAAATGACGCGACAGAAAAGATATGGAAGCCACAAGGTGAGTACTTC
>JAHWFP010176154.1:52382-64699 GCA_023313725.1 Lithobius niger | reverse complement strand
AATTGCTTGAAAACGACCTAGAAGCACGAAACGGTACCAAAAATAGGTTTTTCGACCTCGTTCTCAGTATTGTACGTCACGAGTTTCAACTGCTCGTTTTCTAATCGGGAGTTGCTTGAAAAGGGTTAAGCACAAAACAAAAATTCCATTTTCTAGAAATGTTTCAATCGCTCCTCGCGGTGCTCGAGCTGGATTTAAGACACGTAGGCACCGGACAAATAGGCACCCGAACAAATAGGCACTCAGACATACAGACACTGGATAAATAGGCACCAAGTTAAAAAAAAAATTAAATTGAGATGGATTGCAAAGTGATTTTCCAAATTTTTTTATTCCACTTCATACTACAACTCCATCTTTGTTACGCAGTATCTCATTTTACAGAATCCCGTTTCGCAGAACATAATACGGATTACAATTTTTCTGCAAAACGATTATTCCTGTTACGCAGAATCGCTTTTCGGAGAATAATTTTTTTTTAATTACTTGCCTCGCTCGTGCTGCCGCGCTCGCTGCGGCTAAACATGCCAGAAACTGAAATTAATTACAAATTTCGTCAATTAGAAATACATCTTTAACTTCTCCAATATTAAATTTTTAATGAATATTTTAATGAATATTGAATGATTATGAATATTTTTAACGATTCTGCAAAACGGGAATTCCCATTTTGCAGAAAAAACTGAATCAGTTCCATTTTCTGCGAAACGGGGTTCTGCTTAATGGATCTGCGAAATGGGATTTTGCGAAACGAAAATGGAGTTAGACAGCAGTGGAAAGAAACAAATTTGGAAGATGACTTTGCAATCCATCCTAGTAAAAAAAAAACTAAAAACAAAAAACTTGGTGACTATTTGTCCGGTGTCTATGTGTCAGAGTGCCTATATTTGTCCGGGTGCCTATTTGTCCGAGTTACGATTGGTTCAGTGCCTAACTTGGGGTGCCTATGTGTCCTGTGCCTAATTACCCGGTGCCTGAGTGTCAGCGTACAGCTCGAGCTTTCATCAAAAAAGGTGCGATTCGCTAGCTGCATTTATATTTTTACGGGAAGATGCGTCGTTCAACACAGTTGTTAGCTTGCTTGTGCGAGCCTAATACGTTCGCGGCATTGACGGTGTGAAACTGAAATTTATTGTTTTCGCCGACCTTCCACCTCTTTTGCCCTTGCACTTATTTCTTGCCAACTGTTACATTTCTAAAAGGCCCATTCGGTTTTTTATTTGTAGTCTACATCATTAAAACGTACGATGTGTAGGCGCCCATGCGTGTTTGTACATCTACTCCTCCGGAAGTAAGGCTCCTAGGAAGGTTAGAGTAATGCCAGACCAAAATTAATTTAATTACGCTTCTCACAGGCCTACTTTTATTGCTGGAACTTGATTTTTTTTTTACTCTGAAAAATGTGAAAAACTGCTCTAAAAACTGTTCATTACGTCAAGTTTATCAAACATTTACTGTTTAGGGAAATAAACAGGAAAGAAACTTGGGGGGGGGGGACGGCTTACGATAAAATTGTTTACATCATGTACGTCAATCAGCAGGATCGGCATGAAGAAGAAGTCTCCAGCACAATTCTACCTTTTGTTCTATCATTCGTACTGAGTCATGACCCAATGCGGCCGGTTGTCGAACTAGTGTCCGTTTTTACTTTTGCGGAAAACATACGTTAAAAGCTACACTGTGCAGGTTTTTACCGTAAAAAACACATGTGGGAACTATCCCTTGTGCTGCGAATAGTCCAAGCATGTGACAGTTTGCAAGAACTAACCGGACTTAAAAAGAGAAAGGCATTTTGCTTCTCGAGTCAAGGCCGACTGGAGTAGAAATTGCGTGTCCTGCCTCCTGACTCCACACCGGTTCTCGTGCGTTGCAGGAAGTTAAAGCTTCTTAGCATTGCTATGATAAAATAGGATTTTGGCAATGTTAAATCAACTGGCTTCGAACCAGGAGTGAAACCCCCTGATGGTATAGAATACAACTTTAACTGGTCGGACGCACGGAAAAAGCACACATGTAGGTTTTAAAAAATTATCAAATATTCATTTTTTGAAGAATAGAGGTGCGCAGATTGAGAGAGTAAAGTGAGCGATTTTTCATATAGTACACCTTTACAATGTAAAAAAAAACCTTTTTGCTGTACAAACTGCAGACATTCTAAAGTATAGACTATTACTGTCCATAAAAAATAAACAGGCATGAAAAGCAGGAAATGACGGATACCACATCCCTTTAGGTGTCCAAAAATGGGTTCATAATGGAGTCGGCCATATTTTTACAAGTGGGCACAATTAGAATGATGAATTACGTAAAGAACTTCGCAAACACTGAAAAATGAGTACATTTGAAAAAAAGTTACCTGTTAATATCGAGTGAAACCATTATGTCACCTACAAGATGGCATTATGACTGGTGTGATTTGAGCTCCTAGCTCGTGTTTTATTTGTTTTTTAATTTGTAAATATGTTGTATTTTACCACGCTTTTATGCATTTCATGCTCTTTGGTGTCCATTGTTTCATTTTAGGTGAAGAAGCCAAGATAAATGTGGCCGAAAATTAAAATCTGGTGCATTTTCATGTATTTGAGGGGTTTGTTTCTTGTCAGAGGCATTTTTTACATCAATTTACACCCGACCTGTAAAATAGCATGTCTTACTGAAAGTTTTGCATTTAACGTCGCTTTGAACAGCTGCCTTTTCTAAAACCAATCGTGTGAATTGGCTAAACTTCCATTTTTTGTTCAGCTTGTAAAGTAGTGAAAAATAAATTTCTGCGGTGGAAGAAGGTGGAACTTCTATTTGAAATGCAGAAGAGTAAACAACTAAAAAAAAAAAAAAAAAATAGCAAAATACCAACCGCCTCTAATATTGAGCTTAACGGCTTCTTACGAAGTTATTACCACCTTAACAGTAGAAGACGACGTTAAACCCAAAACTCATCTTTCATTGGACAAAACATACAAATAATATCAGAAATCACCAATAAACTATGTAAAGGGAACAGCTAAAGAGCTAAACCAGATTCAACAGATGAAAATGCAAAGAATTCAAGTGACGTTTCGAAGTAAAACCTTTATTTCTTGATGACGATGCAACATCGCTTCGAAACTTTACTTGCATTTCCTGATTGCGAGTGTTTTACATTAATCTTGTTAATCTATTTAGCTGCTCCACTTGCACACGTGACAAACATTTAAATAAGGGGTCTATCACTTGCCAAATTAGTCCGTCTTACTGCGATTTCGTATGTATTATTCAACGACTCGTCCCACTCGCAGCAAGAAGCCCATTACCTGTCAAAACATCGTTTACAATTACCAGCTTTAACGATATGTTGGTTGTAAGGGACGAGGCGATATTTAACAATGGGAGGAGGTTTGTTCTGCTAAAAAAAACTTTCAGTGTTATAAATTTGTCATGACCCCCCCCCCCCCCCCTCCTTCCTAGACTCGTCAACAAATCTCGCCCCCACCCCATATTTTCTATTCTGTCATGTAGTAATGAAAAAAAAAACCTTAAATGATTCCCAATCCCTGTTTTGCTGTGTAGCATGTGGGTGTTCCGTTCAATTGACCCCCCTCCACCCCAATTATCTTTGAATACAAACTCTTCGTGGCCCCCCCCCCATTTTGTTCAGATTTACACAACTAAAAATACTAACTGCGCTTAACTAAGTAAGGACACCCGTACTAGGTAATTGAATTAGGAGCTGCCCTCTTTTATTGACAACGATCATGTAACTATTACACAAAACACTGGTTAAGGAGATGGGACGTGTGGCTCATCATCTCTTAACAAGAAAGGTGTAACTCATGGTGAGTACATTCGACATACAGCACACTGCTCCTCCACAATAATAAATTGATAGCAGCATACTACTTGCAATTAACAATTACTAACGAACTTTCAATTTGAAATCAACAACTGTAACATGAAAATTGGATAACCTATGAGATAACCCAAATTAGTCAATCCTAGAAATAAACACTCAGTGCGCAATACCTCTGTTTCGACCTTGCTTCTCATAGCGAGCGACACAGTTGGAGACTTCATGAATCCAGGCTTAGCATAGAGTTTTAACTTAACAGCAGCTTTGAAATCCTTAAACTTTCCCAAACTTGACCAGGAAACAGGTTTAAAATCGTCGTCAAAAGTTATAGCAGAGGTATCATAGAATTGACCGAGCGTGATGCGAAATTTACTTACCCACTTCTTGCCAAATAGAGCTGGCTGTTCATCTGGTGCTATTAGCGCATCAAGGTGTTCCATTTGACCATCATACTTAACTTAAAAGTTAACTATACGTAGTGGTTTTGCATTTTTACCTAACCATGAACGCAGTTAATTGTGACATTGTTAAAAGTAATACTAAAACTAGCTTTAAATTATAATAGTCGCATCATAACCAGTGTCTAATTTAAATGGTAGTTTTACACCATTATGGGTACAATGAACATTAAGGGTACATTCGCTACTTTTGGCAAAATTAAAAACTAGACTACGTATGTTGGATTCAACAGTTTGAATTTGAATCAGAGTTAGAACTATATTCTTCTGAGCTACTAGAGTACTTTTCGAGACCGTTTTCGACATGAGTAAGGTGTTTACCTTATCGGTCACTCCTCTTATGCCTACCCGAGATACCTTTTTTGCAGAACTCCGGTGGTTTGCTTGGTCTACAAGAACCTTTAGAAAGGCGAGCAATCGCTAGGTGTCTCTGAATTCCACAAGAATCACCGATGTAATCCATATATTTACAGTGGAGGTGTTTGTGCCCACATGAAGCCCACGCATGACAAAATACACCTTTACATTTACTTTTAGAACCCCTAGCTTCAGTTAACTTTAAAACTACTTGAATTACCTACTTTAAATCCAACTATGTTTTACTCTACAGATTCAAACCACCAGCGTCAAAGGAAAATGAATTCGACTCAAACATCAGATCGTGGCACACTGATGAATTGAAGGAAACATCTGACCTTTTGACAGTGACGATGGAAACTATAGCCTGATTGCACCCATCTTCAAAACATCAGAGGGAAGGTAAGACATGGCTTTATACTTAATATTTAATCTTAGAATACTTTAATAAAATAATAATAAATAAAACAAATATTATCCACCACCCAACTGGTGAAAAGAAAGCAGAAGGGCTTGGGGCCTCTGATACCGCTCCCTGGATGTATTTAAGGAATGTCACACACGCTGCCAAAAAATTTGTAAAAAGTAGATTGACGATCAAGAAACCGGACGTTTCAGAAACCTTTGAAGTGGTTCAGTGTTCAACAATTTGCAAAAAATGAGTAAAGAACTAGCATTTACCGTTTCCTCCCTCAAAGCATTCCATATTGGGACAACCCTGACTGAAAAAAAGTTACGACGGCAGTCCAGACGGTAGGCTGGAACCGCAAGTTTAAAATTATGACCTCGTGTGCGGGAAACACAAGGCGCCGAATCAAAGAAAGGAAGATCAACCCCATTTATATGATGAAGGATTTTATACGTGAGGACAAGATCAAATTTAATTCTTCTAAGCTCCAGCAATTCCAGGGTAAGCCTAGCTAGGGGAGTTGGGTAGTCCACGTTTCTAAGTCCAGTGAGGCCCTTCGTGAAGCACCGCTGCACTGTTTCGATCTGGTCTATGTCCCGTATCAGGTGAGGTGACCAGACAGGGGTTGCATACTCCAGGAGTGGGCGAACGAATGTCTTAAAAGCCCATACCTTAATAATAGAATTACCCGAAACAAAGTTCCTATTAACAACCGCAGCACGTCGAAATGCCGCAGCACAGATCTTCTGGCAATGAAATGATGATTTGAGATTAGAAGCAAACCAAACCCCAAGGTCCCGTACCTCCACAATAGAGGGCAAGGGAGTAAAGTCAAATTCATAACCTACACGGTGATTACTACCACCTACATGGAAAGTTTGACAATTGGATGGAAAGGGTAAGACTTTGAAAGTTAGTTTGATGGGGGCTCCATCGGCTAATCGCCATTGTCACGTTGTGGTTTACACAACTGAAAATGGTTACTACCCTTAACTAAGGAGACCCGTACTAGGTAAGTGGATGAGATGTAGTGACGTTGCTCAGTAGGAGATGCCCTCTTTTATTGACAGTGATCATGTCACTATTACACTATACACTAGTTAGGGAGGTGCAGCAGTGTAGAGCACCACCTCTTGGTGAGTAAGGTGTTGGGCACATTCCACAAACACCCAATTCCTCTCGAATGGTCTCAAATTATTCTGGCCCTTACCTTTCAAAAATATTGCAAATGTTCCTAATGGGTCAGCCACAAAACCGAACAATTCTCTGGTCCCCTCGCTTTTACGAAAACGTTGACCTTAACTGTTAACATCGTTGGTCAATAAAGTTAAATAAAATGTGCTCAGTAAAGCTTACTTTCTCGCAAAGAACAAGGAGTTTTTTTTTTAAATTCCTGGACCACTGATCTCCAGCGGTCCTTTTAGCAAAGTTGTGTTCTCTTTCTAGGATTAAAATAAAAATTGGACTAGGAGTGTCTAGATTCCATAAAAAAATCAGAGCGTTTTTGAATCTGTAACAACTGACTTAACGATTAAGATATCCCTACATGAAAATCACACTTTTTTTTTTTACAATTCATTGTAGGGTAGATTCATTTTGAAGTACGAAGATTCACCATGATTGTAATTCGTCATACGCAGATACAAAGCTTTCATATTATCAATTATTCTCGTTTTTAACAGAACCTTTTATAAAGTTCTGTTTGTAATAAATATCGCTTCTCAGAAATTATCTTTGCCAGGCTCGTTTACATTTTTTTGTAAGTACAACAAATGTTTTTACAGGAACACTTGCTTTTTCCTTTTTGTTCCCTATCAATCACTTCACGCACGAAGCCATAAAACCGTCAATTCCATTAACGAAGCTTGTTAGCTATCTCCTAGCTTGCACAGCCATAATTCAGCAGGTCCTTTCTGCCCCGCCTCGCAGCATTTTCCAGGCCAAATAACTTCCTTTAAGCCTTGGCCTGTTAACATTGTTAGTTGTAAGGCCCAAGTTTGTCGCGTGGGCGGAGAGTGGATTTGGCTTTACGAGATTCAAGGCTGATAACAAACTCTCTTTTTCTGTTTTGCGTCCCTTCGGACAACACTGGCTAATCGCTGAGGTCTACACCACCTGTTGATAGAGTTTATTACAAGGTTTAGCCTGGCGTTTATCGGCCGTGTTTTTTCAGGCTTTAGATAGCAAGGTTGCGCCCGTCAGCACTGGTTAGCGCTCTCTGAATCCTTATTGATAATATCATTGGTTTATTTATCAAGGAGCGCGATAGCGGTCCTATTGTAAGCCTCAGCATGAACTTCCGTGTTAAACGTCAAACTTTGAAACCCTATAGTATTTCCCCCAGGTTTTATATAGACCAACGAAATTCGGTATTAGGGATCGAATCGTATAACTTCACTGCATTAAACATTGTAATGACAACAAACGACCGTTTGGCCTCCACAGATGGCCATTTGTTGTTGTTGTTGGGGCTGTTTGCTTTCATCTGGAGATCGAACCAATGAACTGATTTTTCAACTTTTGTTGCTTAAAACGTAGCGAGCTAGGTCTAAGGGCCTTAATATGATCGCTATTTTAATTTGACATTATTCTTGTTGTTATTGTTATTCTTGTTGGGGAAATTTTGCTTTCCATAGAGATCGAGCCAATGAACCGGTTTTCAACTTTTATGATTAAAACGTAGGTTTGAACAAGGTCCACGACCTTTTCAACTCAATTTTAATGTGACTACAATATTCTTTTTGTTGTTATTTTTGTTAAAGACATTTTTCTTCCGCCTAATATCTTGAACCATTGAACCGATTTTCTCTTGTTACAGCATTAAAAAAAAAGGTGTTAACTAGGACCAGGGCAACTTGAACGTTATTTCATTGTGACTGATTTATCTCAAAAAGCGTTCAGCTCAATTATCTCTTATCGCGATTATCTCATATCATAATTGTAGTTATTTAATTTACCTGTATTATTTCCAAGAAGGAAAATAGCAGATATTCGTATTAAAAAAAAAACGCTTAAGCGTATAAAATTCGAATGTAAGCCTTAAAAAAAACTTAATGCTCTAAAGGAACACATACAAGAAAAAGTCATATAAGCCGTCAGCGTTGTACTAATACGTTTAAAAGAAGCTCCACCTTGTTTTTTAGGACGCTGGAGCTTCAACACGTATTAGTGCGATGCCGGCTTAAATGGCTTTTTCTTGTACTGTTCCTTTAGAGCATTAAGTTTATTTTAAGGCTAACGTCCGTATTTTATACACTTAAGCATTTTTTAATGCAAATTTATTTCTTGGAGCCTTAAAGTTATCTGAAAAAAACTGAACTGCAGAAATTTTGAACGTTCCGTCATTAGAAGGAGAGGGACAACCCAGGGATATAAACTGGGCAACCTCCCATCATTGCAAGGGGCGGAGATGACGTCCTCAACGAGTCAGAGTAAATCTCACAGCATGTGAAGGACCAGGGTGGTCTTTAACATTACACTGGCAGGCAAAGACTGGCATGGACTTGGCCAGGATCCCCTTTCAAGTCATGTCCGTTAGATGACTATAGGCTGAGTTCTGCCATCGCTTGGCCACTGTGACGGCAATCTTATTACTTTCTTAACAGAAACGAATAGTTTGCTTTGTCATTATTATGTCACTGAAATTGACACCAACTGGACAATAATTTGAACACTTAATTTTCATCCTCAATTAAGTAGGGGTGTACAAGCCTAACTTTTTCACGTCTTGTAGTATGGGGGATAAAGTATCGAGTTTCGAAAGCGAGTTCGAGTTTCGACGATTATGTTGTAGGTTCTTACAACTACACAGGGCTCCCACTAGTCACACAAGTTATATAATTTTTTTATTTTTACAGAATGTCATAAAATTGTCCTAATTATCTTCTAATGTCATAAAATAATTTTAAATAATGGCAATTTTAAAGTTGTTTACTTAAATCAGGCGGGTAGTACTGGGCGCCTTCGATAACTACCAATCGAAACTCAACCAAACTCAACCGTCTGGAGGCAGTATGGTACCGTTAACATACAGAATGACCATGAGGAAACTCCGCTCTGCCTCCAGACTGGATGAGTTTGGTTGAGTTTGGCTTGGGGTTTCCGAAGTCGCAATGGTCGCACGTAAAGTCGCAATGGTCGCAACGCTGACAGTCGCAACTGTCGCACGTAAAGTCGCAATGGTCGCAACGTAAAGTCACAGAAGGGTTATCACAGCGCATCACAAAAAGCGCTCACCGATTGACAAGAACCGCAGACAACATGGCGCTGGAAATCACAGCTTAAGCCGGCCCGAGTTCAAAGATGCCGGCAAATAAACATTGCGCTGTCGCAAACTGCCAAAACAATACGTGGTATTTTGACAAACCGCATATGGCAAATGTTAGCTAAGACAATGCACCTTCACGACGCTTACATTGAAGCGCCGGTTCCATTTTATTGATTAGTACGTGGAGATGACGGCGGGGGGGGGGGGGGGGGTTTTTTTTGGCCGGGGGGGGGGGGGGGGGGGGGGGGGGGGGCGCCCCCCCCCCCCGGCCCCCCCCGGGGGGGGGGTTCCCCCCCCCCCCCCCCCCCTCCCATCACCATTCCACCCCCATGTCTTACCTTCTTCATTCTGGCCGTGCTTCGTTCATTTGGCACTAATGGAGTATTGATACACAAACAATAACTCAGGAAGACTTTATTTACACTCTGTCCTGCAACAGAAAACAAAGTATTTATTTAATTGTGTTATAAACGTTATATATATTGCTAAGTTTGTGTATTTTCTTATTAGTTGAATGGATTTAGGGGATTTATGATTTTTAATACATTTAGTTAACGTTAGCCTATTACAAATGACTATTAATAATTGTTTTTTTCTTGTGCTTATACAATTATTTTTTTGTATTGTCGTTCTATGTAATAACTTGGAGATTTAGCACATTAAATTCAGTTTTAAGTATTCTAAGTATTAGGCGTTAAACTGAGTTCTGAAGCTCACAATTACTCGGCCGAGCGAGAGGTGCTATAAAACATTAGTTTATTTTTCGATATCCACAGGGCAGTAACTGATACGATTTCTGCCTAGTGCTTCAAACGGCGTGCTTTGCTGCACTTATTAGCTTTCTGCCCAGTGCTTTGCTGCTCCACTCATATAATTTCTGCCCAGCCCACTGCTACAATTATATGATTTCTGCCCAGTGCTCTGCTGCTCCACTTATACGATTTCTTCCCAGTGCTCTGCTACTCCACTTATACGTTTTCTGCCCAGTGCTCTGCTCCACTTATATAATTTCTGCCCAGAGCTTTGCTGCTCCACTTATACGTTTTCTGCCCAGTGCTCTACGTCGAGTTTTGGACCAACCCCTAAAATATTTGCGGTAGGAAGTTCATCTTTGAACTAGTTTCTTTCAAACACCAAAGCTCCCTTTCAGTAATTTTGAACCACATCAGAACAAAATCACGAACGTTATTGCGTCTAAAATAGAAAAACACAAAGACCAACAGACACACAAAATTCAAAATCAGTCGAGCATTAAGGCATCGCTTCGCTTCGCTCTCTCGGCCAAATATGATACTGTCAGTAGCATCGACGGGAAATTAGGCAAAAATGATTTCCATGACTTTCACGTCATTTTCTTCTTTAGTGATCTTCGAGGAATATGGCCCAGAACGGCCGCTATGAGTAGATTTAACAGAAAGCACATGTGCGCTGGGCAGTTCCTTCAGGCTTAGTGTTGTTTAAAAATAGGCTACCAAATTCATTCAGTTTGATAGGATTCAAAATTCTGTAGGGATTCGTCTGGGTCTGCAGCAGGACAGCCCAACTCCTCCCAACAGTGCCTTCTCGGTGAGCTTTGTACACAGGTTGTGTTCTAAGTTTGCCTCAGTAGAAGGAATGACGATTTTCAGCGTCAGAGACGCACACACACCCGCCGCACTCAACGGAAGTGACCTCATCACCTGCTTGACCAGCGTGACGCCACTTATGGTTCCTCACGCAACCAAAAGTGACGTCATCCCCCTCCTAGCCGGCAATGACGTCATTGCCCCCCTCATCCAGGTTGGGTGTGTAAATTCTACCAAATTCGGTGTATATGCTATCAAATTTCGTGTCGTGCAAATTCTAACCTCCTTCACCAGAAGCGACTATACCATCCGGGTCTCCTTTGATCAGCGTGACGCCGTCACTCTCCTCCCAGTGAGCAGAAGTGACGTCATCGTCTCCCCCACATTGAAACCTTTTTTTTTTTGGACACGCTGGTTTGGTATGCGACCCAACGGTGAAATACGGTAAAATGCACTCCCATCATGTGTTTGTAGAATTCACACCGTTCGCTGTATAAAAGTTGGAACAACGTGTTCAACTCGCTGCCGGTAACGTGAACTTGGGTATCGTTACCATTGAACCGAACACGAATTTTATCGTCCTACTCAAAATCACGGTATCGTTCAGGCCCTCCTCTACATTTCTTCACTCGTTCATTGATCTCCATGTGCAAAACTCGTTCAGTGATTCTTTTGCGGTAGTGATCATAGTCCGGCCAGTCTCTGTAACTCAGTTTCATAGTATTAACTCCACGTTGAAGATCACAGCATCCTCCCCAATTTGTTCGCTTGGAACGACCAACTCGACGTATAGTAATGACTCGGCATGTAGTATCCTTCATGGGTTGTCATGGTTTCTCTTTCGTCTTATGATTGAGGGAGGGGGTTCTCCTCTGCATTAGGATGGGGGGGACGACTTGTAGTTTCAACTCGTCCCTCCCCCCAATCCAAATGCGAACCAAAAATCTACATCCAAAATATACAGTTTGATGGTGTACAGTAGCTCCCATTGTGATCCCATTCGTTTATTTTAAGTTTCCCCGTCATCTTTTTAAGATCGGTTTGAATGTTTCCTACACGTTCGGAAAATATGACATAAAAAACGACTTTTTAACTAATTTTATTGTTAGGATACAAAACTACGTCGTGTTAAATCCGTTCTACCGGTCAAAATTCTAATCCGGGTTAGGTTTCGGTGTACAGCCCTCTTTTCAACCTCGCTTATAATAATTTTTCTCTTCAACTCGTCTACAATCCCACAATTTCCCCCAAACTACCCAATTTAAGACACATCGTGCCCCAAAGTATTCATCGCAATTCACCTTCATCCCATTCGATTTAGCTGGTTAGAATTGTCAAGAATTGTCTACCTGAAACATTAAATACCTTCCAGCAAAATACCAACCCATCCTGCTTTATTTTGTCACCTGATCCACTACCATCCTCTACTACATAT
>JAHWFP010176154.1:0-52282 GCA_023313725.1 Lithobius niger | reverse complement strand
GGGGAGAGGGGAGGGGGAGGGGAGCGAGACGACGCGGAATGAGCGAGCGACTCCGCTAGTTACTCCATAATACAATCCTCTGTAAGTCCGCATGTTACAAGTCATGACTCATACGGTTGGTGTAGTTGGTAAATAACTCTTTTTGTAAGACTTTTTCGTAAGACTTTTTCATTAAAGACTTTTCGTTGGACTTTTTTAATTAAAGATTTTTTGTAAGACTTTTCATTAAAGACTTTTTGTATAGAACTGTTTCGTAAATTCATTAAAGACTTTTTCATTAAAGACTTTTTCGTAAAAGCCCGTGCTTTTAGGTGTCGTTTGATGTGTCAAGTCTTTCCGCTGTAAATTAATTTTCTTATTAAGTTTCCTGAATTACTGGATTAATAATGAATGATGTTCGATTTATTATGCTGACTGATTGTCAAAATCTTCGACTCCCCCCCCCCCCCCAGATTCATCCTTGAATGCGTATGGAAAATTTGAAGCGAATGTGAAACTAGATTTATTAGCGTGGATGGACACAGAGTGACAGACAGACAGACAATTATTAAGTGCAGAATGGTTGTCTGCATCCTTCTCATCGCACGTCACTCAAGTGAGGAGTCTATGACTAGAACGACAATTTCACTCAACTTGAACAATCTAGTTTTGATTTTTGACGTCATGTCAAGAAGAAAAATTGGAAATTGGAAATGCAATCAGCACGCTTAGAGTGTAGAAAAAAAATTATTTTCAGTCCGAGTGGTGTCAGCGTGGAACCCTTTGTAAAAAAAAAAGTTATTTCCACGCATTGTCCTCAGCGCTTGAAAATCCTATTAAAGGTGGTTTGTCTTCGGAAGATCCTGAAAGACCTGCATTTCATATGTAAAGCTACGGAATCGTATAAGTGGCACCTGCCATTCTGCAATCCCGACCTCTTTATAAGGCAAATTACGAGGCAAATCGGCCCAGCCTTAATACTTTGTCATGTTAAGGCTAAATCCCAATGCGGCCGAAATTCAAATTGTGGAAAGTGCAAGAGAAAGGTGCAGGGAAAAAGAAATGCTAAAACTTAAAGGATGAGTGTTCACCATTCACAGAGAGAAAGATGCGTCAATAACGTTTTCATGATACTTTCCAGCTAAGTAGCCAGCTAGCTACCTCGGCAGCCTTTACCTGGTTGAATGATATCACTACTTTCAAAGGCCGACCCTTATCGGCCAACAGCAAAGAAAGCGCAGTCCGCTCCATTATGTCGCAGAGGAAGTGACGACGGCCATAGTTATTATGGCATTACCAATGATCTGAGTGGCTGAATGGTGAACGTGCTCACTCTGCTGCTGTAGTAAGCCGACCTGAACTTGATCCAAAACTGAAAAGAGGACCCTGGCAAAGCCATGACAAACTTGCTGATCAAGACAGTATGACTCCGTAGTTGTTCGTCACTCGCAAACCTCGAACATGATGTGATTGTGACGTAATGTCATGTACAAACACGACATTACGTCATTTCGGCCATGTCGTGTAAAAACACGTCAACGACTGCGACAGAATTATGTCAAACTGTCATTTTCGGTGTCCGCGAGTGAGGAACACTTCGCCCTAGGATTATGTTACTGCCCAGAGATTATTTGAGGTTTCTCTTTTGACCCTCCCCTTGCCAGACTTTCTTCTGCTTTGCCTGATAAGTTTCAAAACCGAGTCAATTCCGTTACCCGAACATTGAATTGCTTCGATAACTTACGGCTCTTTCAAAATTAACTTCAAAGCAATTGACGACGTTTCGCAAAATAATGAAGTTAATTTTGCTTGTTTTCCATGTTTTTACTTTACCCAGTGGATCTTTGTTTTTCAATTGCTGCGATTGCAGCGAGAATGTGTCAACCTCAAGTTTTCAACAAAGCGAAAAGTGCTACAGTAAAAACACAGAAAAGGCGATGTTTCGGAGCTCCAAAAAGCACCGTTTTCCAGCAAAAACAATAAAAAAACACGATTCAGCAGAAAGCTACGTCATAACAAAATGTTATTGTATTAGCTTGAAAACGGTGCTTTTCGGAATACCGAAATGTCACATTTCTAATTTTTTTCATGAATGAATAGTAATTTATAGCAGGAGCAAATGGACACAAAGAGCGCAACGAGCCATTTACACCCAGTCAGTCAATAACAAATTACAGCCCCTCAAGGACTGTTGTCAAGCTATAAAAAATATATACGATTACGTAATAAAACAAGTCCGAACAGAGTACATTTTGCATAATAATATGCCAAAGTTTCCGGCAAGGAATTTGAATAGATCAATGTTTTTCAATTTACTTTTGAAAATATTTACAAAGTTGGACATTACAACGTCTGTTGACAGACTATTCCACACATTTGTAATTCAAATTGGGGGAAAAAAATGAAATATGCAGTTTAATTTTGCAGTGCGCACCATACGTTTAAAGGCATATCCCCGAGTTTTGCTGTCTTTTCTAAGTGCAAACATAGAGCTATAATAAAAATTAACACGGCCTTTAAAAATTGAATATGTCAAAATTAGATCAGCACGGAGTTCTAGCGAGTGTAAATTAGTAATTTTCAAACGAGTGGGGTAAGAATTTTATCTCTCATACCACGGAAACCTTTGGTAAAGTGCCTCTGTAGAAATTCCACCGCATCAATATCTCCGAGCAAATATGGTGACCATACTAGGCACGCATATTCGAGAATTGGCCTTACGAAATCTTTAAAATCCTAAACAAGTTTAGAAACATCACCTAATTTAAAACAACTCTTTATCAAGGTGGAACGTTGAAAGGGAGTCCTTACAAGATACCATAGTGTAGTAAAAATTTTAAATTGGTCGTAAACCCTATTCCCAAATCCTTTCTCTAATGCGAGCAGGACAATTTGACGCTCGCAATGGTTGTGTAAGGGGTTTTTACTCCCAAAATGTAGCACGTTACGTTTATGAAATGCAACGGGTAACTGCCATGTCCGAGAGTAGTAATTTAAATGTTTTAAGGCTAATGTTAAACTTTTTGTGGCAGTCAAACTTCAATTAATTCATGACACCATCTGATTAAATTTACTTGTAACACTTTCGATTTGCTTGGAACTTTACTTATTTGCACATTTTCTTCTGGTCACCATGATAGCAACACGTCAAACGCAACTCCCAGAGTTACGAAGATGCTATAGCATGTCTGGCGACAAAAATTATTTATTTAAATTTTTTGAAGTTGATGGGTAGTTGAGACTGGGCATGTCAAAGCCGGCTAGGTAAGTTTGTGGATGGAAGACTTAGATTCTGTCACGTTATCTTACATTAAGACGGAATACGGTATACTGGAGGTGTGACGCGCTCGCACCCGAAGCCAAGGTCCCAGAACGAGTGAGGTCAATTTTGCTAGGTAAATTCAAAGGGAGTTCCTAGCATCTTATACATGACAAAATCAATATGAGCACGAGGCTTCACAGAGCCCTTCTCTTCCGAAATTACCGACTTTCTGCTACTTTCTATTTTCTACTAACCTACTATACTTTCCATGATACTAACTTTCTCGACTGTCTTGTTTCGTTGTTTTTAAAACATACATGGCAAATACATGGCAAATACATGGCACTATGGCACTATATTTACATGTGGTTTTAAAAACAACGAAACAAGACAGTCGAGTTGTTCACCATTAGAGACGAGTTACAACTAGCAAATACATGGCACCATGGCAAATACATGGCACTCATAAATTGCTGCTCGAGAAACTGCCAGCAATTTATGAGTGCCATGTATTTGTACGATCATTAGCATGCGTGGTCACTTCCGATTTCGTGTTTAGCGTTCGAGTAATAGTCCCTGGACACACGCGCGTGGTTACTTGACAAATAAGGTGGCTGGTGATGTGGGTCGGATTTTAACTTAATGTCATAATTTAAGGGTTGCTACGCCTTTCTCTTCACGGATTTATCATTGTTTTTATTTATTTGCGAGCCACCTAGAAACGCATTTATGTCCTCACGCCCACACCCCCCAAAATAGTAATTCGTCCCATTTTGTCATTTTCGCGTGATGAGGACAAATATCTCGTAGGCCTAGATGACATGGCGGACGTCGAGATGAGTGAAGATGACAATGAGGAGACGGACAAATTGCAAGAATAGACAGTTTTCTATGTTGGTGTTCATCGAAAAAAATTAATCTCAGAAAACATTACGTAATAAACCTTGTTTCATCTTTGATATATTTGCTTCATTTCGATCGATGTAGCCAACAATTAGCCGGCCGAATTTATTGTTGGCCGGTAGTTGCTAGAAAATCTGTGGCTAGTCATAATTTAGCCGAAATTTCTGTGAAGCCCAGCTGAAAACAACAAAATACCGTGGGTGATTTACACTGCGAAATGTATACACCAATGTTGTATATCAAGAAAAGATTCCACTTGCTCAAAATTGCTACAGCTGTCAGCAAATCCAAAAAATCGCAGGCATTTTTAGACATAAGAAAGCCTCTCTCACAGCATTGGTTATTTGGTTTGACTAAAGACGTCACTGTTTTGAATCTTCAACTATAGCTAAACGACTGACCATTAAATGCGAATGTGACAATGTTTGAAATTTATTTGCGCTAAACTGTTTAACTGCGCGGCTACTGCTCAGTTTACGTGTCATATCCCATAATGCAACTTCTAATAAAAAAAAAAACTGAAGCTCTGGTTGGCTGAGAGTGACGTTTGGAAGGAGTTGTTTGATTGTTGTCGATTGCATGTTTACTCTGGCGAATTTTTCTTTTTGAACTTTCAATGCCTGATTTGTGACTTCATCTTTTTGTCAATTTGTTAACAATTTTGTGAGTTTTTTCGCCCACGATAGATCTTCTTGATTCTCTTATGTGTCTTTATCGTAGTTTGCTTTTTTTGCACGTTTTTATTCTGTGTTTTTGCATGTATTGGCACAGCTCACGAGGTTCCCTCATGCTGCGTTTTTTCTACTGTAATTAAATTCACACACAAAAAAAAATGGGTAAAGGATTCCTTCAAGGCGTTTCCTAGCTCGATTTAAGGTACCGTTCATTATTTATCAACGGGGGTGGGCTGGCGGATTGTCGTCGCCTGTACAAAAAAAATTCATGAACCCCCCTTTGGTGCTAGTGATTTTTTGCCCCCCCCCCCAAAAAAAAATTGTATTACAATTTTCATTTTCATGAAATAAGTTAACGATACGAACTAGGCCTACTTTACTACTTTGTGGAATGTGCTGAGCTAAATAAATTGATTAACATTTTATAACTTGCCGTGCATTTACTCTATCGCATTTTTTTTTCTTGACCCCACCCCCTCCTGATAGCAAATTCAAAAACAAATTTAGCCCCCCATACCTCTTCATATAAAAGTGTTTACACCCCCCCCCCCCCCCTTCCGTCATTTTCGCCGGCCCATCCCCGTTCATAAATAATGAACGGTCCCTAATAAGCCACAATTTCGACTTTATACGCCTAATATCTTACGAAAAGGTTCAGTCACAAAGTTTTTCTGACAGCTGCTAACAATCAGACGTTAACTATGAGAACACCTAACAACCTCAACTTCAAGGAAAAAAAGTTTGGCTTCTGGCCGTTTTGTGCCAATTTTTTTTTTCGTGTACGGTACTTATTTTGATGGAGTGTCAACAAGTAAATAGGGTAGCCTACGAAGAGAATTTCTATGACAGATTTCTTTGAATTGGTGCGTCAGTTCTCCACACTTTCAGCTCAACCACGACAGTTTCAGAGATCGATCAACGCTCCAAAGCTTGAAAGGCTCTCGATTCAAGGGTGCGTGGGCGGCAAACGACTGCAGCGAGTGCTAACTAGCGGCTGCCGATTGAATCCTACGCGATGTTTAAAAGAGAAGAGGTAAAAACATCCATCCTGCAAATCAAGTACGCAGGAAGCTAATGGTTTCAAATGCAGATGGTTTTCCACAGCGAAGGACGACAATATATTGTGTGTTACCCTGGTCTCGACACAAAAGCGCCATTGTGCAAGAACGAAACCCACGTCACGCGGCGTATTTATGTCTACGAGCACAGGATACAGTTGGAGCCAGCTCGCAAACCTGTTCAAGGGAAATCCGTTCGATCAGGTCCGGAGGTGTTTCCCAGAACGCTGCCTTCGACGGCGTGGGTGGGTGGCAGTGGTAGTGTGGATTTGAACGCGCTCCGTGTGTTGCTCTGCGCGCGTCCGTTCAACCCCGGAGGCGATGAAGTCGGAGTGGTTGACAACCGATTGAAAGAAGGCCCCTCGCGGCGCTCCAATATCGTACGTCAAAAGCAGGATATTTATTAATCCATGGATTTAAATATGAAAGGTAAGATTTAATATCTCCACGAGAATATTTACGTATTTCATGTTCGTTCTCAAGTTATTTCCAACCAGGGACGCCTCTAGAATCAATTACTTTACTGGGGGAAGCAGCAGTGGGGTAGCAATTTTAGTTAAGAGGGCAAACCAACTATTCTACTTTCGCGGTTTCCCCCCCCCCCCCCCCCCCAAAAAAAATTTCAAACAGCACTCTTGGTAATTCTCTTTCTCACACGCAACGTTCTTAACTGTTTTTATCCTTTTTTGGGGGGAATGTTTACAACTTTCACAATACCAACAACGGAGTCGGGCAGTTGTATCAGGTAAGGTTTTAGGATGTGAAAGAAACTATGTAGTTTTCTTTATTGTGATCTGATGTGTTTGGGGAGGATTTTTTTTTTTGGGGGGGGGGAGAGGGGGCAAACGCTAAAGAGGATTTGCCTCCCTGTTTCCAACTATATTAAATATGAAGAGGTATGAAACTGCAGTCCCCGGTTGCTACGACGGGTGTTTCTTAACCGCAAGTAATTGAAGAAGAAAGTAATGAGAAAGAATGTTGAAACTTTTAAAAGTACGAAGCATGCCGGAGTAGGAAAACTATTCCCAGTTTGTTCAGAGAAAAAAAAAATTGAGTAAATGAAATGTAAGACACATTTTAAGGAACGTGCACTGAAAACTAACAAATAGCTCACTTCCGAAGGAGAAAAAAACCGCTTGTCAACAGCATATTTCAGCGTATTGAGACAAAAGCACAGATGCCTTGTAAAGTTCTTTTCCCCCCTCCCCCTTCATCCCAAACATCGGGGGACGGAAAGTTGACACCTTTTACGTTGCTTTGGGAAAATAAGATTCTGGCTGCGTTGAATCAACTGCCCTGGAGCTGGGAAACGAAAGCCACAGCTTCTCTCCCAGGCGGCGTTGTGACTAGGGATGGAATACGTAGCGATAGTTGCATCGTAGACACTCACGTCCTACGAAAGCGTGTGCATACGTTAGCTGCTGGTTTTGTTTATTTTCTCCCGTTTGTTCGTAGCATGTTTGCCTAATTTTCGGTAGACTGTTTGTTTGTTTGTTCAGGGCATCATTATTGTTTAGGTGTTTGAGAATATCGTACCGGTGGCAACTAAGAAAAAAGTAACTGACATATTTCAGGTAAGCGGTAAAGGGATAAATAAATTAACGAAACCGAAAGAGCTCGCCTAGGTGAATGCGATCTCGAAGACAGCCATGCAGCTACCGAAACGAAAAAAATCTCGCCCCAAATACGAGACCAGAAACTGAATCACGGATCAGTGGAGAGGCTACAGGAGGACATGGGTGGGGGCGAGGGGATATCGTCTAGCTGGAAATTCGCATAACTGGAAGAACGTATGCAGTATAACAGTATAATGGAAAATCCTCTAAATGGAATATCGTATAATGGATAAACGTCTAACTGGACAATAATATACCTGAGGTTTCTGATGTTATATGTATAGCCACAGCTAGCACGGCAGCGCGAGCGAGGCAGGGACATTAGACGATATTCCATTTAGAGGATTTTTATATTTTTTATTTAGGCATATATTATATCATTATCCCATTAGACAATTTTCCATTTAGACTTTCGTCCGACGTCACCATGTGTGGGGGGACCCCCCCCCTACTTCCGCACAAACATAAATTCACCCCTTTCCCTACACCCCGAAATGTATAGCGTTAAAAATGTCAGTCCTCCAGGCACGCAATTCTGCGGTAAACTACAAACTTATAATGAAGACTAATTTAAAATCTTGCTGGTAATGTAGGACCCCTTTAACCCCATTTTCCTGGAAATAGTGGCGTGTACAGACTGTTGTGGGCCCCTGGCACAGTCATATGGGAGGGGGGGGGGGAAATTATAGTCCAGCCGAGGGGCGGGGGGAGGGCTGGAGGGTTACCCCCAGAAGTTGAGACTTTTTTTGAAAATCCAGATTAAAAGTATGCAAAAAGGTTAAGTTTGGACCCAATTCAGCAATGGTTTAAGACTTTGCTAGTATTTTATGGGTGGCCCTGGGCCCTCAATGCATGTGGGCCCCTGGCACCTGTCAGTCTGACTCTATGGTGTACACGCCACATAAAAGTAAAATGTACAAAATCCATGGTGATTTACGTTCGTAGAGCACGTCGAACCGAAAAGTACGACTGAAACACATGGTAAATTGACCCCTAGTAAAAGACGAGGATGTAGAACCTGTAACAATCATTGTGCTTCTTGCTTACTCGACGGACAGATCAATTACCTAGGGTCGCGTTTCCCAGCCGGGGAGGCGCGTATTGAAAGGCGCGGAGTAACTGGTGGTCATCGTGGCTGAGTGGCGAGAGAGCTCAGCTTCGTTGCTGGAGGTTTGTGGATCTGGTCGAACCCCTGAAAAGGGGATCTTGGTAAAGTACCCACCACGACTGCCGGCCAAGGTAGCGTGAGAGGCTACCATGCTCCTTCAGCGGCTATGGGAACTATTCTGGCCAATTCTGGACAATCTTTTACCCCCTACTATATGATCGGAGGTTTCCCGGTTCAAATCCCCGGGTTGGCTCCTCCCTTTACTAGATATTTCTGCTTCTCAAAAAAAAGTCTGGTAATGTTCCAAATTGAGTCGGTTCAGCCATACGAGCATTCAATTGCTTCGGCCGACTTAGGGCTAAAAAAAATTAAATAAAAATAAAAAATGCAGGGAAGGCGCGAGCTGCTGCCTGGGAAGAATATTCCGGCTTATTATAAAAATCAGTGGCGGACTTTTTTTTAAACTTTGTATGAGGAAAGCGGATTTCTCATTTTATAAAAAAAAAATTACAGTAATTAGGTTGGGGAGATTATGGCGGGGAGGTTGGTTGGAAGTAGGGCGGTATCTAACGCTTTTGGACCTCTAACTTTAGTTCTTGATTAATGAAAACATTCTTGGCAAATGCTTTCGCATAGTTCGTCTTGCGACGGTCCAAGAATTTCACCTCTAGCATCGCAATCCGGATGCATGCCGCTGCATCCAACCCGATGGGGACCAACACTGTAGAAAATGTTGAGAATCGCTGACTTAGGGCAGACATCGAATGAACGGCAAGTCATGTCTTTTCTGCCGAAATTCCATTGTGAAGCAATTCCATCAGATTAAGTTTAAACCAAGCCATGTTTCAATGCAATTCAATTCATTGCCGTGCTCTTCGTTTACTATTTGAAATCCATTTCGATCAGTCAGTTTTCATTTCTCATTTGGAAAAATCAATTTCAATTAGTTGACTTCCGGTTTATCCAATTTGAATTCCGGTCAACTCCGAAGTAATTCAGGAAATATTTTGCCCAATTCTATTCAATTCCACCCAATTCCATTCAATTCCACCCAATTCAACTCAAGCCCTACAAAATTCAGGAAATTGCAAAAAAAAATATTTAGGCGATTTTGGTGAATTTGGGGCTGGAATCGATTTAACTGAAATGGATTTTTAGGAATTGTCCTTAATTGGGCATAATTACAGCTTCAGATCATGATGAGTCAAATCGGGTCAAAACAAGGCATTTCAAAACAAATTACAATCATATTAAGTCTAGGTAATCTACTCCAATGAATGAATAACAAACTCAAGTCAACCTTAGTAGAACACGTGCTGAACTGGCAACTACCCAAGTCAAGTCCAAATAAATCAAGCGGAATTGGTAAATAAGAAACTCAATTCCATCAGTCCATTATGTGGAATTGCGAACAATGCCGCTGAATCAATTCCACCAAGTCTACAAACGTCGAATTGAGTCAATTAATTCCAAGTCCGGAATTGAATCGTGTCTGACTTTGTCTCCCTATTCCCCCAAACCAACGTGTTTTAACGTCGTCACTGCTACGGACCTTATGTTTACGTGTCGAATTCACATTCCCTCCCCCCCACCCCTCCCTCACCATCCAACTTACTTCAGTGGTTAGCATTGGACGACTAATCCAAAGATAGGTTATTTGATTTATGGCTTACGATAGCGCGAAGAACATTCAGGTTGACAGCTGCAGCTGCGCACTTCTGCCTAACTTTGGCAAAAGGCGTCAAGCTACAAAAATGTGAAAAAGTGAATTTTTAGTGGGTATTATGCACCTTCCTTTAATACCCACTAAAAATTCACTTTTTCACATTTCGCATGACAGGCTGCAGTATCTTGCGCGTCGACCATTATTTAGTTTTATGTAGCACTTGATTCCAACAGGCGAAGGAATGAACAAACAAATGTCTTTTTAAGCAACAAACTATCCACGTGCCTCTTAATTATTGAGTGCAAAGTCGGTGCGTCCACGTGCACCAGGGATCAACGGTCACGGTTAACGGTATCACTGTCACTAGATGGCGCCCATCTAGTGGTTAAAAATCTGCGTTTCAAAGCGGTCGATATACTATAGAAAAAAGCGCCCGTGATGTCGTTTGGCTTAACTTTTCGTTCAGTTATTAAAGAAAGAGGTGGCTTGTTTGTTGTGTAAAAAGAAATTTATTTGTGTGTTCCTTAGCCTGTTGAAAGTAAGGGCAAGACAAAACTAGATATCGGCAAATGGCTATAGATGCTTCAGCTTCTCATTTGGTGGCAAACCCCTTTTAATTCACAAATCATTCACCTTGTGTTTCCCATCATTCATCTGGAAAACAGAAACGTGTTACGAAAGGTGTTGAACAAATCCAACAAAATATTTTTTTTCCACCCTGTGGTAAACATTGCATTTCTGCCTCTTTACTTCTTCCACGTGCAGGATGTCAATATTTGTGCACTGTGGCAAAAGCAAAAGCATTAACCGTGAATAGTGGCTGAATGATCGGCTACTAGAAAGGGAACCTTGGTAAAGATCCGCCCTGCCAGGGTTTTGTGACAGCCTGACCAGGTTCATTCGGCCACTGTGGGTCCTATTCTGGACAATATCTCGGTCTCATTTTATGATCGGAAGATCCCCGGTTCGAACCCTGGGTTTGCCCTTCCCTGCCCTTAACGGGCCATTTTCGGCTTCTAAAAATGTCTAGTAATGTTCAAAATTGAGCGGTTCATATATTCAAACATTAGTTCTTTACAAATTTCTTAGGCGGGACAAAATTAATTAAATGCAGAGCAGAGATTATGACGCCAGACTGGTGACGAGGCTAGAAACTGGAGCCGATCGTTGCGATAGCTGCAAGGGGCACTGGATACAAATGGAGGTGAAAAACAACGGCGTTTTTAATTAAGCTGAAGCTATGAGAGCGGATTTTGGGGGGGCCTAAAAAACGTTATTTTGTCCAACCCCTTACGCTGCGAAACACTACAATACAGGACATTTTTGTTATAAATCGGAAAAGAAAAGATTCCACTTGCCGAAAATTGCAGCAGCTGCTAACAAATCCCCCCCCCCCACCACAAAAAAAAACCAAAACGAGCATTTTCTTAGATTCAAGAAATCCAACGTCACAGCATTGGATTGACAAACGGCCCTAATGTATCCAGTGCGCGTATATGCAGTGCCCCTTGCAGCTAGCTGAACAACCGGCTCCGGATGTCAGCCTCGTAGCCATTATGGCGTTTATTGTCGTTTGTAAAACCACTCATCTTAAAAATAAAACAAGTGAAGCCTAGTGATAAAGGTTTATTAAACCAGAAGGTCTTTCGTACTTCGGACTGAGGGTACTTCAGCTTCGTATCAGTGTCCACATTGCGAAGCAGAAGATGCTCTCTGGTAGTACGTGTAAGCAGCAAATTCTTCAAGAAAACTGCAATTTGTGAGGATAACACAATCTCCCGTGTACTTCATGTCCACACCCATGAGAAACTTTTAGGAAGGGGTGCCACCTAAAACTTGTCCTAACACCAACACACCATTTTGTTTTTGAAATGGGCGCCATACAACAAAAAAATTCAAAATTATGCTAATGTATGCTAGTTTGGTGTCAATTGCTAGGTTTTAAGGTCTGCCGTATTTAAAAAAAAATGCTCTGAAAAGCTGCCAGGACTCCACACGACAAGATATCCAAGATGGCGGCTAAAATGGTGGCAAAATGCAAGTGTTTTTGTAACTTTATAATATAGTTATAAGGTTGAGGCAGATTTGCGTTAGTGCTGTAAAACGTGAATTCGTTTGCAATGACTAGTAACTAGCAACACCAGGTCAAATCCATAGTGTAGTGTAGTGTGTTCGTAATTAGGAGCTAAGCTGCGGTTGTTTCTCTATGCTGTACACTACATTTTCTTTAATTCACAGTAAGTTTATATTTAAAGTGATGCGGTAGCAGTTCTAATAAAGATAAATGGATGTATTTAGGCTCAGATATCAGGTGGAGATGCATATTTTTTAACAGGGTAATTAAAACGATTTATTGTAACTAGGAGATAATCTACGGCAGTTTAGCTGCGTTGTAGTCATGTGTTGTTTGCGTCTACTTACCATAAGTTACGGTGAATTGAAAAAATATGCAGTGCTACAGCACAGAGAAACAGCCACAACTTAGCTCCTAATTAAGAACACTCTACATTACAACTAGAGGGGGAAGGGGTTGAGGCTTAATGGCGCGTCGACAACTTGGTCATTAGCGCCAACCTCAGTCACAGTTCAGTAGTCCGGGTTGCCACTGCACCACACATTACAGAGATATTATTCAAACCCCTAATCTAAATCTTGTCATACATCTGTACCTCCTGCAAAAATTGAAAAACACCGGACAGGAGGACAGACTTATCGCCCAATTGACGCGCAATGTCATGCGGAAGATGGAAACGACAACGAACACCATCAAGATGGCGACAATTTACAACTAGGATTTGACCTGGTGTTTGCTAGTTACTAGTCATTGCAAACGAACTCACGTTTTAGAGCACTAATGCAAGTTTGCTTCTACTCAACGAGTATAATTTAAAATTACGAAAAACACTTGAATTTTGCCACCATTTTGGCCGCCATTTTGGATATCGCGTGGAGTCCAGACAATTATTTAGAATATTTTTTTTTAATTCAGCAGACCTTAAAACCTAGCAGTTGACATACATTAGTACCAATTTGAATTTTTGTATTGTTTAACGGCCACTTAAAAAACAAAATTGACACCGTGTTGGTTTCTGGATAGGTTTCAGGTGGCACCCCTTCCTAAAAGTTTCTCATGGTTGTGGACATGAAGTACACCAAAGATGGTGTGCAGTTGCCTCTCCATAGGACTAGTGCCTGCCAATATGCATCCTTACAGCAAAAGTTATTCTACCATCACGAATCATGAAACTCGGTCCAAGGGTAGTTTAAAGGACAGTTCTTTGAATATAATATATAGCATGGAAAGCCAAATCGGCCGTGTGTTATTTATTACTTATTGTTACTTATTATTTATTACTTTTTTGAATGTATTCAAGAACACACTTATAGTCATGCTTGTTTTCCATAACCTGCTAATGCGAAATGCCATTTAAAAAAAATTAGTCCAGAGGTAATCATCTAACCTGAAAAGGCATAGGAAAAGCTTACTTTTTGCGGTGGAGGAGAAGGGGGTTAAAATATTTTTGAACTGGGGGGGGGGGGGTGTGTTTCAGGGTCTTGGGAGGCGAAATCATCAAAAATTTGGACGTCATATTTTCAATTACTCTTTCCCCCCAAGATATAAATATTTTGGCCGGGTCGTATAAGCGAGACAACTAAGTGAAGACAAAATGACCATAACACACTCATGTCTTGTGTATAGCAGGCCAGATCAATGTCATCTGGATCTAATTTTGTCCACAGAAAAAGTGCTCTTTCTGGGGATTTAGCTTTCATCAGCCATCAGACTTTAATCTTCTTCCAGTCATGGTAAGGGGAAATGAAGCGCCGTGGGATTTCATCTGATTGTGTCAGAAAGCAATTATTTTAACAAGAACAGACGACTACTGTGGGAATCCACTCCCGAGTAGATCAGCTTCGGCCACCAAAGATACTGTTGTGGCCCTTATTTGTCTAACTGCATGAAATTTACAGATTCAGTATAGCATGGTCCCACGGTAACTATTCTGACCTTAGCAGATTACATTCACGAACAATTTTCCGCCAATTTAAACCATTAAAGTTTAAACAAGAAAACAGTAATGCTAAATGACTTTTATGGTCATTTTAGTTGCTTAGTCCAACCGATTGCTTCGCTGGTTTAATTATTGACCAACGTATAACTTTATTTGTGGGTCTTAGCTTGACTCGCGTCGTGTTTTCCGTTTTTTTAGAAACGTGTAATCCGTGTACAAGATTCAATTCTGAGGCTGCCACGATCGATGCGGATGCATAATCCTGGCGTGTTTTTTTGTTTTTTGTTCGACATGTTCAAAAATTGGCGGGCTTTTTGCTTACAATTTATTGTTTATGGTTTAGATTTTAGCATACTACAACTAAACTACATTTCTATTAAGGGACTGGCCATTAATTAACTCCGGGGGAGGGAAGGGGAAGTGTGGTCATGGAGTTTTTTGACCTTCTCGTGGAGAAGGGGGGGGGGGTTGGGAGGGCATACATTTTTTAGGCCCGTCAAGTGGGTGGGGGGGGGGCACACAAAAATTGCCGACCTGGAGGGAAAACGTCTTTTTTAGACCGCAGAACAGACAATTTCAGCAAAACGATGAGTTATTTGCTGGATGAAGATAGGAAAAAATTATGCCTCTGATCAATCAACACTTTCAATCGTCAAAATTTCTAAAAATGCCGTAGCTTCTTCCCCCATCATGTATGTTTTTATAATATTTTGAGATTATTTCTAGTGTTACCAGGTAAATATTTCTTTAAAATCTTTTTCTACAAAATTCTTTTCAGTATGGGGTACTTTTCATTGTGAAGGCAGTGGACTCGAACTGATTTAGTAGTGCCAATATGCATCCCTTATGTCAAAAGTTATTCTACCATCATGAATCATGAATTTCAGTCCAAAGGCAGTTTATACAACACTTCCTTGAATGTTTTCAAGAACATACTTTAAGTCACAGCTCGTTTTCTACAAAATTGGGAACCTGACGATGCGAAATGCTATTTTTTACTTAGGCCAGATGAAAACGTCTACATTTAACCTCAAAAGGCATAAGTAATGCTTATTTTTTTCCCGGGGGAGTGGGAGGGGGGGGGGGAAAATATGTTTTTGGACCTTGGATGGGGGGTCGTTTTTTTCAAGGTTTTGGAAGATGAAGGGGGTCATCGAATTTTCGAGGTCACATTTTCATTTTCTTCCTCCCCCTCCCACCCAAGAAATAAATAATGACTGGTCCCTAAACATGCTGATTGTGTACGACGATTTAGGGTTTTTTTAAAAAAAACTTTATAGTAAAAGTGTAATATCTTTTACTTTGTAAAAATTGATTCATTGCAATAGCATCTGCAGTCTTTGAGGCAGTGTGACGGTAAAAAGGTGCCAAAACAGTTTTATTTGTCGTTGATTCATAACTACGAATAAAACGTTTGTTGCTCTTACTATTTAAAGTGGCACTATCACCGATTGAAAAGCGTACGAAAGTACCATGGCGCCATCTAGCGGTAGTGATATTTTGAACCTTTACAGCTTGCTCCCAGGTGCACGAGGACGTACCAAATTTTCACTCAATAATTAAGGAGTCGTGGCTTGTTTGTTTCGTTAAAATAAATACCGTTGTGCATTCCTTCGCTTGGTGCAAGCAAGTGCTAGATAGATCTAGATAGCATTAGATGTTGCCCAATTCGCAGGGCTGGATTAAACCCTGCAGAGGCCTGGTGCTAAGGATTTATTGGGGCCTTTTCCCCCCCCCCCCCAAGTCCCGCCTAAAAAAGATTTTTTTGAACAATTATTTTTTTGTAAAATTTTTTTTTCTCGTAACTGTGAAGCTCCCTTGAGGCCCTTGAGGCCCTTTTCCACCTGTGGCCCGGTGCTTCAGCACCCAAAGCACCCCCCTTAATCCGGCCCTGCCAATTCGGCAGTCTTACAATCGGTGATAGTGCCGCTTTGAGGCCGCAAATGCAAATGTAAACCTACTTCCGTTTCCACATTTTCGGTTCTTAATGCCATATTTCAGGGCGGTGGTGGGGGCATTGTGTGTACATGTGTGTGCAATACGGCTGCACAATGGGATACCATTGTTGGTGTCGCACCACGTAGTGATTTACGGGCGTTTGACAGGTCGGTCATCGGCCCCAGGTAGACGAAGTAAACTGGCGTTTGGAAACGACACAATCACATGACGTAGAAAGGCAATGCCTCGATTACACAATTAAAATAATGGAGATAACAGATGTTCTTTTATAGAGACACTGTATACTAAGGAGTGAGTATTAACAAATGAATACAAAAACATATAAATACGAACACCTGGATTCAATCATCTTTCAAATCCTATTTCTTTTTTTTCGAGTTTAAAAAAAAACCGGATGTAGGCTAAATGGAAGTAAACACCAAGCACGTCATGTCTCTAATCTCAATGTAGGTGCAACAAAGACGAAAACTTTGAGTGCACAGTTTTTTTGTTTTTCAGCGAGGCTACAAAAGAGCTTCTCATTCTGCTGACGAGTGTCTGTATTCACGATAACAGATACACTCCAAATTTTCCACATGCACTCTTTCAGTTCGTAAATAAACAAAGCTGGGTAGGAGGTTCTGAGGTTTCTTACTCTGAAATATGCAAGATTGACAGACATTTAATATTCGGAGAAATGACTCTACATCAATAAAAATATACAATGTGCCTGTTGTATACGCCTACTCCAGATCCTTCTTTGCAGTGAGGGTAATCGAGCCTTGGAACTCTCTGCCGGAGGCCGTGGTAACAGCTCCTTCCGTGGGCTCGTTCTGACATCGGTTTGAAGAGGTGGCCCTGAGGGGCTTCCTTGAGATACCGAATTTATGCCCCCCCCCCCGCCTGTAATGGGTAGGTGAAGAAAAGTAGGAGCAAATGAGAGAAAAAGAAAACTAACTTTTTTTTTCTAATCTTTCGTCCGATTTTAACTTTGGACCGGGGTATGTGGCATTTCTGCCTCCCGTTTCCCAAAACACTTATCTTTTTGGAATTTTAAACCTTTATTATTATTATGTTCATCTAAACCTAAAGCACCTACGATTATGAAACACCGCTAAATGAAAGATAATTAAATTAGGCTTCTAACAGGCTTATTTCTACGATCTAACTTAATTTTTTGACTCTCAAAACGGCTCCAGAAGTCGTTCATACCGTCCTAGTTTGATCGAATTTGATGGAGATTAGTCACAAACTATCATGCACCAACTACACAAAAAAATAACTTAACAATAACGACGTGATTTTTTAAGGAGTTTTATCATGCATGGTAAAGTCAATAAAACGAACACGAGTATAAATTTAAAATAAATGTTTGTTTGCTCTGGCTACAATAGAACCAAAGCCTGTTTCCTAGCTAATTTCTGCATTCTTCACACTAAAAGACCTTTCGCTTCTGTGTGGTATATCACTGAAAATGGTGTTGCGTTGTTCGTTTAGTGCTTTGGGCCACTCACCTTATACAGTGGGCCCTGTTATCAATGGTACTATAAGTCGGCTTAGATATCCAACGGTGAAAACGAATACCTTCGAAAGTATCTGCAGTAGAAATTTCGTCTTCGAAGTCGTGTTTATTTCGTAAAAGTAATGAAAATTTAACCAAATGGAGCAAAACTGTGAATATTATCTTGTCCCAAACACACTCACAGACAGACAGACAGGCTGTCAATTACCGAGTGTTCTCTTTAAATCCCCATAGATAAAGACACCAAAAATATTCGGGCAGTTTATTACAAATTCCTAGTAACATAGTATCCTCATTTGTCAAATATTTCACCGAATTTCTTTTTAATCAGTATTGGAAGGAAGCAAAGTTTTTGATTCTGATTTTATATACCTACTCCCTGAGTGTTTGCATTGCATAGTAGTTCTTTAGTGTCATATTTTATTCATATCAACTTTGCTTGTGTGTTTAATATCTTCATTCTCGTGTATATGTTTTTTTTTTTGCTGATTTTAAATTTTAATTTTAGAAAAGAACCTTAAAAATTATACTTTGAATTTTTTAATTTACTAAATTCACTGACAGCGTAACCAAGTTCGATTTTTTGGGTAACATTTAGCTCTTAATGCTTCATTATATTGACAAATTATCGATATCAAGTACTAAAATTTAGAAATATTGACAAATTGTCGACATCAAGTAACACAATTTAGGCACATTGACAAATTTTCGGACATCAAGCCCTACAATTAGTCATGTTGACAAATCGTCAACAGTAAGTGCTATAATTTAGGCTTATTCATAAATTGTCTACATCAAGTCCTATTTTGGGCTTGTTGACGAATTTTCAATATCAATTCCTACAATTTAGGCATATCGACAAATTGTCAGCAACAAGTCCTATACAACATATCGCCAACTTATCGTCAACGTCAAGTCCTACAATTTAGGAAAATTTACAAATTGTCAATATCAAGTCCTTCAATTTAGGCATATTGACAAATTGTCAACATCTAGTCCTGCAATCTATGCATATTGACAAATTGTCAACCTCAATTCCTACAATTTAGGCATATCAACAAATTGTCAGCAACAAGTCCTACAACATATCGTCAATATATCGTTAACGTCAAGTGCTACAATTTAGTAAAATTGATAAATTGTTAACATGAAATCCTACAATTTACACATACTGACAAATTGTCAACATCAAGTCCTACAGTTTGGACATATTTACAAATTCTCAACAACAAGTCCTACAATTTAGGCATATTGACGAATTACTGTACAATTCAGGCAAACACTACAAATATTTGTGTTTGGGGCAACTTTAGGTAAACATGTTGTCTAGTTTAGTCACTCTTTGTCGTAAAGCACATTTAAAAGTCGAACGCCCTTGCAACGAACTTTCATTATCGCCTTATAATAGAATAGTCTATAGGAAATTTCAATAGATCAGTGCTACCGACGTAACGCAGCCTACATTCCCAATATCCTCTTCTTCACTAATTATACAGCTTCCGGTTCCATAGTACGTTATCTATTATAGTTCCCTTAATTTGCGTTGAGTCCTAGATTTATTTGGTTTTCATCAGCAAGTAACAAGAATTAAATCCAGCAACAAGCACGAATTCCTTTTACTATATTCAAAAACAAGGAAATAAGCCTAACCATCAACACGCCATAATTTGCACTATAATATCTCCATCCTGAATCACGCGGCCGTGTAATTGCGCAATGATTTTTTCGATAAAGATCTCTCATAATCTATTTCTATGGATTGGCCAACTATCAGTTTCGCTTCGGCGATCCAGCGATGAATTATTGACAACCATGTGACAGGAAATTGAGTGTTTTCTACGACGTCATGATCCCGGTTGACATCTGCACATCCTCGTGCCTGGTGCTTCAAACCACCTATTATTACGTGTTGACGCACAAACTTCTGTTTTCTGAACCCCATTGTGTTTTCAAAAGGCGGAGAACGGTTAAAAAAAAATCGCTGATAGATTTCCACAGCTTGTTATTGTAAGCTGTTTTCCTCCCCCGTTAAAACCGTGTTATAATAAGCACTGAAATGTACTCTGTCTTGGAAAATCATAGTCTCTAACTTTAAGATTCCATCAAAGTAAACATTGATTGTACTTGTTAATTCAGGAGAAAAAACGGTAAATAAATTATAAAAGGTTGACGAATTTTTATAATGATTCGAGCATTCTGAAAAACCTTGAATTTTCTAAGCATATGCTTTCTTATGTACATCGTTAAAAATGTACGATGTGCGTCTGCGTACCTCTACTCCTCTTGAACTAAGGCACCTACAAATCTGATAGTAACGTTAAATAAAAGATAATTAAAACATGCTTTGGATATGCTTATTTTCATCGCTGTAACTTGAATTTCTTTTTCCTCAAAAACGCAAAAAGCTGCTCTGAAAACTGACCATGACGTCAAAGTTCGATCAGGCAACGATAGAGCTCAGGCAAACTTATTAGAAAGAACCTAAAAAAAACTTTAAAAATAAATATTTTGCATCATACTTAGAATCGGTAACATTACACATAGATCTTTAAAAACTTGGTTAGGTTCAACTGGCTGGACGGACGGAAGAGTTTGCCAGGTTTTAAAAGGTTCTCAAACATTCCCGTTTCTGAAGCACGGAGGTGCACGGATTGAACGAGGAATAGAACCATTTCCACCATAACATAAACCTTTTCAACGCGTTTCACGCTTTGCTCTCCTAGTCTTTCATTTGGTGTTACACTCTCACCTTTGTAGTGACCTTACTTCCGGATGAATAGGCGAACAAACATGCAAACAAATCGTATACCGCAATGATGTAAGTGAAATGCAGGCATGTGGAGGAATGAACCAACTGTGAGCAGCATTTGCGATTTTGCGTCGAAATAATCAGTTCATGGATTTTACGATGGTCTGGTATGCGAATAAACTATGTGAAGCAAAGGTCGACGCCAATAGAGTGATCGAAGCGAACAGTAAGGCAAGTGTAATGATAAATATATAGCTTGGGACTTCTTCCGCAGAAGTTCAAATGTAGCTGTAGGCTAACGATACAACAGACAGCTAAAGAGATACAAACAAATGACCAATTAAAAAACAGGGGGAAAGGGAGTGAACAAAACCTACCTTAAAACCGTGTAGCTGAAGAAGCTGACGACACAGATACAAGTGAATACCTACAGAGGATAAATTCAGCAGATGTAATTTCTATAAATTACATTTAATACAGTCATGAGCTCCAAATATTAAACAAAAGACAATGACTAGACTATAAAAACGGGTCAATGACAATTCGGTCCCAAAATTACAGATAGCATGACAATTCGGTCCTGTATAAAACATAACCCTACGAAAATTAGGTTCCGCAAAAAAAAAAAAATGAACTCGCCAGAGTGGGTAAGTAGGTTTATGTAAATAAATGCAAATAAGTTGAGCTCCATGCCACTGATCATAATATTATCATAATATTTACTAAGGCATACAATAAACCAAGCCATGTCAATTTGGCTGATGTAACGGCTAATTGGGCAATGGCAAATGTGAAAATTATGAATGAGTAAATGTATAGACATAAAATTAGAACGAGGGATTTTTTGTATTCACAGGCCTAAGAAAGTTGTGATATCCACCCAAAACCAAAACTGGTATAAGAGAAGCAGCCAAGTTTCCAAAAAGGTCGGCCTTTGAAAGTAGTGATATCATTCAACCAGGAAAAGGCTACCAAGGTTAATCCTATTAGCCAAGTTAATCGCACCGAACAATACTCTGTATGGACGTTAAATGAAAACTTGAAGATTGCTACCGCTTGTAGCAAGCAACCTTCTAGTTTCATTTAACTTTCGTACTATTAGTAGGTGCAATTAACTTGGCTAACTGGATTAACCTTGCCGGCCTTTCCCTGGTTGAATGATATCACTACTTTCAAAGGCCGACCCTTTTTGGAAACTTGGCGGCTTCTCTTATACCAGTTTTGGTTTTGGGTGGATAATATTATCATAATGTGTACTAACTTTTGATAACTCCATTAATTTTAAGCCACAGTCTGATTTACGTTTGATTATTTCCAGGATGGGTTCAAGTGGCCGCAGGGGCAGCGGCTGCCTTTCTGGCCCTCCTTTCCATCATCGTCATCGTCTTGCTCGTCAAATACTGCCAGCTCAGGAGGAAGAATCGACACAAAACACAGTTGCAAGAACGGGCCAAAATGGATTTAGAGAAACTCTTTCGACGTGCTTCGAGTACTCACGATGTTGTGGCCACGCATCAAAATGCGCCGGGCGATGACCCCATCTACAGGTGGGGGCCCAACTGCGAACCTTCTCCTTATTGGGAGCTGACAAAGCCCTTGGACAAGGGATCCACCGACAGTTTATATTCGTCTTCAGAAATGTTGGACCAAATAATCGCCGGACCAAGGACTAAACGTAAGGATTCTCTTCTACCTCCGGTACCAACGGATAGTGGAGGAGGGGGAACAGGGGGTTTACAGGAAGTTCCGGCCGCAGTGGACGAATCCCCGGCCAAACAGCTGCCCAGAATCGAATTCCAAGTGATTTACGTTTCTCAAACGTCGACACTGCGGGTTAGAGTGATTAGAGTCATCAATCTTCCTTTCAAATACCGCAAAAACTGTGCCTCTTTCGTTAAAGTGGCGCTGCTGGCTCGTCGCAAGTCGTCAGCACAAACCCATGTTGTTCGCAAGTCGCTGAATCCCGAATACGAACAGTGCTTCGCTTTTCCGGGTTACGCCCTTGATGAAGTGATGCGGTCATCGCTTCGGTTTTCGGTCTTGGTCAAGCGTCAGTTTGGTCAGCTTAAAGACCGGCCAGTCGGAGACGCTCTCTTTCCATTGGCTACCATAGAATTACCGAGAGACCAAGAGGTGACGTGCACGGAGCCCATCAACCCCCCTCCGAAGAAGAATAGCCAGATAGTAAGTATACACGTTCACACAACATACATACATCGAACAGATTAAGTGTCCAAAGAACTCGTAGAAAATTGACAGAAGGGGGTGTTTATTTTATGTAAGAGTTGTGTAAACACAAAATGCTGAACAAAGTACTAAACCACGGGACAAACTACTGTTTGATCAGTGATTTTTTTTCAGATCCTTCTACTCGAGAAAGGGTTGGACAAATTCACGAACCCCCCCTCCTCATTTTTCCCCAGAGGGCTCGCCAGATCCATGACACAATTTCTTTGCACTTCCCCCTCCCAGGCCTTTGCCAGGAGATAAATAATGATGGATCCCTAAGGCATAGCGTTTATCGTTGCACCTAACTGTAAATTAAATAAAAAGTAATATGGGAATTAAAAATTATTTTAGCCGACGTCGGTTTTTCGTTTAAAATCGTCCAGCTTCCCTGTTTGAAAGGTCGTTGTCACACACGATAAGGAAGAAATTAGGATTTATAAATAAATTAAGCTGCACCAACCGACAATTAAAGCTCGTTAGCTTGATAAAGCCTTTAGTTTCATCATCATTCAAACACGTTTTCGTGTGAAAATTTATTACACGAGTTTTTATTTAGTTAAGATTTTTGATGTTAAAAAAGATTGCCTAAAATTTCCACCAACCGGCGAATGAGACTGATCCTCTATATTATACATGTACTCCCATATTGCGGTCACCAGTGCCGTCAAAGTTGCGGAGCGGTGGCAGTACGACTCAACCTATACAGCAGAAGCAATAACTCCACGTTGGCTACCGAGCTCGCGTCAGGAGCCTGTCGATGAGCAAGCTGCAAGGGGCACTATAGTAAAAAAAAACTAACGACGGCTTTAATCAACCTAATGTGGACAGGGGATTTCTTAGGCCTAAAAGACGTTGTTTTGTCCAATCCAAACATACACTAAAATCCGCTCTTACAGCAATGGCCTGACTAAAGACGCCATAGTGTTTACTTCCGGCAAAATGTGGAAAATAAGATTCCACATAGGTGAAAAACAAACAACGTCTTTAGTCAACCTAACGCCGTGAGAAGGGATTTTTTAGGCTTAAAAAACGTTGTTTTGTCCAATCCAAACATACATTAAATTCGTAAATCGAAAGGAAAAAATATTCCACTTGCTGAAAATTGTAACACCTGCCAACAAATCCAAAAAATTGAGCATTTTAGGTTCAAGAAAGGCGCTCTCAGCAGTGGCTTGACAAACTACACCAATGTTTTACCTCCACGTAGGCTATATCCATGGTTGTCAAGTTTTTGCAACCTAGTGTTTAAAACCGGTTTTTACCATGGTTTTTACCGTTCTGGCAAAACCCGGTTTTGGCCACGTTTTTACCACTTTTACCAAAAATATGGCAAAAATCTACTTAAATATGGCAAAAATCTACTTAAATATGGCAAAAATCGACTTGAAGCCAAATTAAAAAAAAAAAGTGTGCCCTACGATAGTCAAATCAAAAACCAAAACTGGTAGAAAGGGCCTTCAAGTTCTGAATGGTTCGGCCTTCAAAGGAGTGATACCAACACACCAAAACATTCGCCAACTTAATCGCACCGACGAATAGTTCGAAGGTTAAATGAAAACTAGAACATTGGTACTTTCTGTAACGTCCAAAGTATTATTCGGTGTGATTAAGTTGGCGAATGTTTTGGTGTGTTGATATCACTTCTTTGAAGGGCCGTACAATTCTAAACTTGAAGGTCCTTCTTACCAGTTTTGGTTTTTGATATGATATGACTTCTTTTTTTCTAATTGTAGTAGACTCAATCAACTAGCCTGCAGATGTGTAATAAAGTACCAAGTCAACAATAGCTTGAGTGGTAATTTGTCTGATATTTCAGATACGAGTTCGGCAGCGAATCAGACGTTATCGTCACTTCTCTGAAGCTGATTTGGTTGGTAACTGAAAAGGGGACACATGCAAAGTCTCAATTAATTCTGAATTTTCAGTTAATTTTAGGACAAACGCAACCTTACAAAAAAAAAAAATCTCAAATTCGTTAATGAAAGGGGAAAAAATGTCTGGTAATGTCTGGTAAAAATGTCTTTGTTTGTTTATATACAAAGGTACTTGATAGTACCAATTCGCATGGAAGCTTAGCTGGTACACAGTGATGTATACTCAGGTCACAGTGTCTCAAAGGTGTGTTACTGTACGATGTTTAGTACCTTAAGTGTTCAAATTGCAAATTTTCCACGTGATGTTGACAGCAAGCAATATGACTAACTTCCAGGCGTTGTTATTATCACAGATGACGTAAGTTTTCACGCGATTGTGAGCAGTAATTATGCTGCAGCTGCTGCTTATGATGCAGAAACGTGACTTTATCTGATACTGCGTACCTTGTGACCTCTTGAAGGATTGCTACAGCGTAACAGGCGCCAATAAGGTTTGGAATTATAATAGAATGGGGTGAGATCGTGTTCCGAGGGGCGACCACGACACATTTTTCAGTAATGTTGGTGAGTTGGGGGGAAAAAATGTAATTAACTCCTCGCATATCGATCAGGTCGTATGTCCGAGTTTTAAATGGAAATACTAAGTCCAAAAACAAACAAAAAACAAGAATTGTGAGGAGTCGTCAAGAACTTGTCGACTTTCGCAGCTGACTTGTGTCAGAGCCTCCTTCAGCTAAGGCAGAAACAACTTTGCCTTCCACAATGCTATGCAAAAAGGCGACAGAAATAGCTTCCGTAAGTGGTGCCGTCAGTTGGAGAAAAGGAAACCTCGTCGGTTCGTTTGCAACTTCGCCGCTCGGTGCTGAGATGGCAGCACCTATCGAAGCTGCTCCTGTTGATGTGATCTGTTGCAGCCATTACTGTAGAAGGCTCTGCCTCTGTGCACTAGGAACTAAGAAGAACCCATCTCCCTGATAAACGAATAAAATAGTAAAGCCAACATTGCAAACTACTGAGCATAACAAGTGAGCAGCAATAATGAGGAAAAATTTCTTTCTAGTGCATTAACACTACCACGCACTAATTCGACACTAGAGCATAGGTATAGGTAATGCCATTCTGACTGTGTCAATAGTTAGGTGGTTTGCGGAGATTTTTCTTTTTTCCTGCATTAGCAACGCAAGTGGCGAGACACTCCTGACAAAAATCCAGTACCTAGAGAATACCAAAGTGCTGCAAAGACCACTTATCCTATCCATACACTTGATACTTGAAAAGCCTTGATAAACCCCAACGAATTAGCGGAAATAATAATTTAAGATACAAAAAGAGACGAGTGAAACTCCGAAGGTGACTATCCGTTGCCTAGTAATTAAACAGCGAGTGGACAATTTGTTTTTTGTTTCTGTTGGAGCTAGCTGCCGCATTGTCAGGCCGAAGATTCTCGTACATAGCGCCGACTATTATCAACTACTTTTTTTTTTTATAATTAATTCCTTTTCTACCTCAGCCAAAGAAATTGAATGCTCGTGTGGATGAACCGGCTCAATTTTGAACATTACCAGACTTTTTAGAGAAGAAGAAATATCTGGTAAAGGGAGGTGCCAATCCGGGGATTTGAACCGGGAAATCTCCGATCATCGTAGGGGCCGAAAGATTCTCCAGAATTGACCAGAATAGTTCCCACAGCCGCTGAAGGAGCATGGTAGCCTCTCACGCTACCCTGGCCGGCAGTCCTAGAGACTTTGCCAAGATCCCCTGGGTTCAACCAGATCTGCAAACCTCTAGCAACCAGGCTGAGCTCTCTCACCACTCAGCCATGATGACCACGATGACTACGTCCGCCAGTGGTACACCAGTTTCAACGATCACGTTTGGTAAATCTAGAATAATAAATTGTGGAGTAAAACAGAGTTATTTTTATTATTCAGTTCGTCTTGTGTAGTTCCATGTGTTATGTGCATGTAGGCTGATTAAGCCACCCAGACACCGGCCGAGCAAAGACAGCTAAATATCGAATTGTTGCGAAACATAACATATTAAGGTTGTAAATTAGAAGAGAAAAAATTTCACCTGCTAAAATTTCAACGGTTGCTAAGAACTCCATAAAAATTAAGGCCTAAGAAATCAGATTTTACAGTAGTTGCCTGACTAACAAGACGATCGCTCGCGGCCTTACTGACATGCTGCTCTACAGTTGAAACAAGGTTCCGTTTATTATCTAGCTTGTGTCGTTTCGTGTGGTATGTGCACGTAAGGAGGCCACCCAGACACTGGCCGAGTAACAACTCATAAATAGGTTGTAAATCGGAAGATAAAAGACTCCACTTGCTGAAAATTGCGACAGATGCCAAGAAATCCAAAAAAACCACGCATTTCTAGGCCTTAGAAATCCGCTCTTGCAGCAATGGCCTGACTAAAGACGATATGGTGTTTACTTCCTGCAAAATGTCCACTCGCAGCCTTATTGACACGCTATTCTACAGTTGAAACAACCGCAGCTTTCGTCGACAAACGACAAAGAAAATTGTTTTGATGTAACGGTATAGTCTAAAGTGTCTGCGGCCTATCTTGAGTTCGCTGCAGAACGAACACAGATAATCGATTGTAACGTTTTTGGTAGCAGAGTGCCTTTTTGATATCCAAGATGGTTTAAAAAAAAACAATGGCGGCCGTTGATTAACGCCTTCCCCTCCAGGAGGGCTTAGCCGCTCATAAAATGCTTGCAGGAACCAAGATACGCCGCGCACGCTATAGTGGTCTTGGTTTGTTCGATCATTTCTGGCACAAGTCGCGACGCAAACGTAAAAGTGGTTTCGTTACCAACGCCAAGGCCAAGGAGGTCAAGTCTTTTCAGCATTCAAGACAGCCACCATCTAGTACCAAAAGAAGTTTTCAAAGTGCCTGCATTAAGAGTCGAGGTGCCAACAGTTATTGTCATTCTCACCAAGTACAACCTTCTCCTGGCTTCAATTCTTATTATCTGAGAGCTGCAGCCTTCGTAGGTCATTAAAGGTCACACATCTCGAGCGAATCTTGGCCACGAAATAATATATAAGATGACTTGGCTTAAAGATAGAAAAGGACAAGGGAAGGGGAGAGAAGAGGACTTAGGGTGATGACTTTATTGGACAAAGGTCTTAAGGAGTCTTAAAGCCACAACACACGTTTTGAGGACCAGCCAACGTGACGAGAAACATCTACCAAACCTGCTGCTTCTGTTTCCACTTACAAATCAGGGAAAATCTTTGGCACGTGTTGTTTCATAATAGAGATTTTAAAACCCTATTCAGTTCGATTAAGAAAACTATTACAGCACTTTGAGAGTCGCCACGGTATTGTTTTTTAATTTTATATATTTTTTCCTGGTTCGGTTTTCTGAAAAACTCGCTTTCTCCGTTTCAGTGTGGTTTTTTTAATCCAGTAAAGAACAAATTTACTCATTTACTTAATAGTTAGTATTTTTTTTTTTATTAAAACCCTTCGTTCTTAAGGAATGGACTCACAGTTTGGATTTATTTAAATATAGCTTTTGAAACATTGCACAACTATTTGCAAAACTATATGCAAATAGCTGTGCATAGTTTCCTGGGTTTCGCAGGAAAGCAAACATGGAATTAATCACAATCGAGAACTAATTAAGACTCGCATTCTGATGGGGCTGCCGACCCAAGATGGCACCTGATCTTGATCCCTCTCATAGTTTATTCTTGCGTCGTCACTAAACCTGACACCGATGTACACCATTTAGAGTCAAGTCATTATTTGGTGGGGGAGGGGGGATTTTTTTTGAACTTGCAAAAGCTATTTCGCGCAGGATGCTCGAATATAGTGAGAAGGTATGTCCTTTTAAGTGACTCAGAATAGAATTCGAATAGCCTAAGACTAGTGTGATGTAGATGCCTCAAATTTATTACTCCGAAGATGTGACAGCAAAGCTCGCATACTGATGTTGAAATATAAATATATGAATTTTTTTTTTTAATTCTGGTTGTTTGCACCTGTCTTCTTCAAACCATACTAAAAACTCTCCACATTTTTTTTTATACAAACTCTCTAAAACTTCGTCGTTAACTTTTCTTTTTCGTTTTAATCCGATGAGCTACTTTTGGGGGAGGAAGGCTGTCGTGTTCCAGTCACCATGGTAACAAATTACCCGAGATTGCAAGAGTTCGAAGGGGCGCCATTTAACAAAGTGTCACACCATATTGGCTTCAGCTCGGGGGTTATTTACGGGCCACCAAAAGATCAATTGATTTTTCAATGATTCTAATGATCAAGACTTTAAACGGCACAAAGACGATAACAAGCCTAAATAATGTGATTAGCGTGGAATGCTGTTGGAACGCAGCTGAATGTTGCGTGATAAATTGTTGATACGTGTTTTCAGCCCAATATGAACATTTGGGAAAAAAAAAAATCTGTCGTATACCTAAATAATCCGTTTAGTTAGCTTCCATGAGCCACCAGTTGCCACGGATTTTGTTGGACAAGATACTTTAGTATAGTTATAAGCCAAAAAAAAAAAAACTGTACTACAGCCATGAACACTCATTAGTGTATGGTTGAATTTGTGAAATTTAAATAAATTCACACACGGACAGTAAAAAAAAACAACAACAAAAAAAGAAAAAAAAACATCAATTAGCATAAAAATCACCAAACAAGCAACGTTTCTGCTCATTCGCTTGCTGAAACTGTATTCGTTTCGCCCTTGTCAATAAAAAACACTTACTTTTTTCGAAAAGCATTGAGGATGCCTATAGAGAACTACCTCATTGAATTATTCATAACTTCTTACATATATAAGAAGAGGGTTTTAAAATTACCGCATATTCTGGCGACACGCAATGTCTGTAAAAGTCGGTAAGGTCAGTAAAAGTTAAAAAAAAAACAACGGTCTTCAACGGTTATATAAAAACGGTTTGGCAGAAAACTTCGAAAAAGTTCTAGAAGTATTCAAGATCTTGAGGCATTTTTCAAGCAGCTTTCCATACCTGGAATGGAATTCTATAGTTTATTTTCCAGGATTTTTCCAGCTTTTTAAGGACGAAGCCTGGTTGCGCACTCGTACAAGGTTGGCTAATCGCTTTTTTTTTTGTCTCAGATGGTTAATTTTTTTAAATGGTCTATTTCCCGTAGTTATTTTCCAGCTGTGTAGGTGTTAGCGGAAGTTTTTTACTTCATCACGTGAAGAATGTCAAACATGACTAATTCGTGGCATAGTCGTGCTTCCTTTTACACCACATCATGAAATTTGTAGCCATCAATGTTGATATATCAGTATTGTTGTTATTATTGCTTTTTGTTTACAGAGGTTCCTCGCGTTCATCAGTCATTTCTCTAAACTTCGGGATTCCGTCAATGTTAGGCTTAACGAACTGTTAACTATATTTCATGGCGAAATTCTTATATGTTTCGGTTTCGTCGCATCTCGTAAAAAATTCACCAGATTTCAACACAAAAAAGCTGATGTTATTAGGGAAAACAAACCGTTAAATGAGAAACAGCATTAAGTTGAGCAGCATTTTCCATCAGCCTCTACAGTGACACAGGTTTTTTTTTCCGACGACTTGATCAAATTTTCGACGGTTCTTTCTGGAGACTTGAGCGCACAATTCTAGGCTGGGCCGTAGCTATACATTTTTTTTTCTGAATGGGCAACTCATATGTTTACGTCGTCCCGTTAAACAAAAGTGCATATTTTCGCGATAAATGAATGACTCAGCGCTCCCCGTTCTTTTCAAACTGAGGACCTTCGCACAGCTACTTATCTTTCGCGGAGCGAATTTTCCTCGTCTAGTCCTAGTGCGATTCCAAGGGGGGTGATCCGTACCCACTTTGCCCATTCAAACCCAGCTTGCCCAGTTTGCCAGCGTAGCCAGATGCCCAACTCCCGCCCCCCCCTCCCAACTCCACCCTATCCCCAAGGTTTAGTGAGGAGTGATCTCCCCCTCCCCGTACAAAACACGGATTATCTTGCGTTTTTGTAAATTAATTTAACAGTATTTATCTATCCTTTCCCTAAAATTACACTGAGAAGTGAACCCCTTATCCCGAATCCAGGTACCACTGTTGGGAACCGTAGGCTTGCTTATCATATGTTAATTTATGGTTGTTGGAACTTAAAAGTAAAAACTTCAATCCGAAACAACACGTGCAGTCATTTCTGAACGAAGTCATGATTTTACTAGCACTCAAAAGTAACCTTTACTTTGCTCAGGGAATAGGAAAACAAACCTTAAAAAGGATAAACAACTGCATTACAGATATGAAATTCAAATGAAATGAGGTCCGCACAAAAGTGCTTCGAGGGCCGCATCCGGTCCCCGGGTCGTAGCTAGGAACTCCTGCTAGTGAAACTTTTTAACCCCCCCCCCCTCCAACCCCCCTCATTCAGCCCACAATGTGCAAACTCTCAAAATAGAAAAGGATGACATGGGAGCAAGCCTCTAATTCGGATGTGTTTTATTTTGTCCCCCTGCTAGCTTGCTACTTTTCAAAACAAAACGGAGAGGCAAGCCACTCCTCTATGTCCACCTGCTATAGAGAAAGAACTACTGACAAAGTCAAACTGGCTCGAATGTTTTGCTTTGTTCCAGATTATAGCGATATTGAATGCGTATTTTTTCTAGAAAAAGTCAAAATCTTTTTTTTAAATATTTGGAGAAAGGAACTACAATAATTCTTGGGGCTAGTCTCGGGAGAGGGGGATTTTCCCCCCCCCCCCCCCACCACCTCCCGCTAGGTACGGTCCTAATTCTGGGACAAGTCGAAATCTAACTATTCAGAAAATAATGAGTAAAAACCTTAATCACTGGACGCCGAACAACGTGTTTGGGGTTTAAGCCCCGATTTGGCCCCAGGAAAAAATCACAGTTATGAAAAACCCCGATTTGGGGAGGGTGCATCATTGCGTACCCTGCTACCCTTGAAAGTTTGTGCCTGGGTCCGGGTAATCTGTGGGTCCGGGTTTTAGTTACGTTGTCTCTCACCTCAACATAAAACATACACGATGCTACTACCCTCTCCTTTCTTTAGCTCATTCCTGTCTAGCCGTGCTGACAGCGTTGGCCGTTGGAAAGTCGCCCGAGTGGGAGTTGCGTGCGAATCTAACGTCCATTTATAACAGAGAAAGGGGGTGTCGGGGTTGGATTCGGAGTCGAGACCCGAATTTAGCCAGGATATGAAAAGGCAGTGTCTAGTCCGAGTCCACTTCAGATCTCAAGGGATTGGGGAGAAATCGCGACTGGGTTGATGCGCGACTGGAACTTTTTGTTCCGTTTGGAATGGGTCTAAATGAGCCTGCCGTTTCAAGCCGGGGAGGGGATTCGCTTACAATTCTGAAGATTTTAACTTGCTGTTTTTTTCTTTAAATGTAAGGAAATTACTGCATTTTTTTAAAGAGTGATGAAAGGTGTCCATTGACAAGGTACGAACAATTACCTCAAATGCACAGAACTGTGATGATGATGAATGAAACGTTTATTGCGGTCAAGCGACGCACAAGGACAAGGAAAGGATAGATGCTTTCCACTTATTATTCATGGCCTGTCGCATTAAAACAATAAAAATAAGATTACATGAGCAGCCGGCTAATGCTTTTGTCACAACATTAGCTTGTTCACAAACAATAACATAAATAAAAGATTAAAACATCAAAGTGGGACCAACCCCAAACACAAATTGCGGCCAGGAAGCGGCCATATTGAGATTTATAATATTTTAAAATTTTAAGAGTCGAGGTTGATGCTAGGTTCCACAACCGGCGATAAGACATTTGCTTTAATTTCGACGACATAAGTTTCTTATATATTATAAAGTAGAGGTTTTGAACTTCTATTCTCGATACCGCAGAATATTTTATATTTCTTATTTTTGCTTTCATGGTTGAGTACTTTTTCGATGTCTACAAGTTTGATACTTTCTTCTGTCATCTGTGCCGCCTAATTATTGATGAAGCGACACTAAGTCGAAGAAAAAACAAAAAAATTGAAAATGAACAGATCTCCACTCTGAACCATTGATAATGGAACAATTTCAAACTCGGACGTTTGGTAAAAGAAAAATAAATTGCCCGAGCATCGCTTAGTACTATCGCGGATCCGACACTTATTGGATTTATAATTACCTCATCAATTATGAACATCAGCATCTGCGCGGCTGCACCACTTTCTTTCATTTTGATCAAACTTGTCTTGATTGCTCGTTCTGGTCTTGTCTTTGCAGGGGAAGCGGCCTTCTCTCCAGTTGGGGCAGCTGTTTGTACTTCTCCAATACCAGGCATCTGCCGGGAGGATGAAAGTGCTCGTGAGAAAAGCTGAACATTTACCAGCCCCGGGAAGAGGATTCATCCAACCTGGTAAGTGTACAAAACAATTTAAAAAAGAATAACATAGGGTCAAGCAGATTGCTCGCCAGGTGCACGCCAAATTTCCCACGGGTTCTGAAAGTAGAGCTACGCCAAGGACGACGCCATATTGGTTACGACGCTAGCATCTGGAGCCCGTCGTTGAGCTAGCTGCAAGGAGCACGGGATATAGGCCAAGGCATTAGGGCGCGTTTACGCAACGACTCGCCCATGCATTCTCGCAGCTAGAAGCTAGAAATCCTCTGAAATTACAACATGGCAGTAATTTTAGCTGCACTGACTCACAACAAAAGCAGTCAATAACGCGAGTTCAGAAGCGACTGGGAAATTTGGTACGTCAGAAGAAAGTCTTTACCTTATTGTCACGGATTATAAGACTGCAAGCATTTACTCCAACGATGTCGGATTTAGCTAATCCAGGTAGCGTTGTTACCATGGCAACGACACCTTTGCCATCTCGATTATATTCTGGATGCGAGAATGCAAAGACGAGTTATTGCATAAACGCGCCCTTGGAGCAGTTTGTCATGAGCGAGTTTCTTGGACCCAAAAATGGGCATTTTCGTGAACTCACTGAACAACTCACCGAAGATTACACAAAAACCGACCACTTCTACCAAAATTATGTCACGTTTAAGCCCTTTATGAACGGACTCGCTGGAAAGATCGATGCGTAAAATGGAGACCAGTGCCTGGAAAGAAGTATTTCTGCTCACCATCATTTGCTCACCATTCACTCTTGCGTTGTCAAGGACGTTGCTAAGCAGGTTTACATTAAATACCGGTCGATAAATACGTTTATTACGTATAGTCGACTGACCTTAGTGGCGATACTGCGGGACGACAAACTCCACCAGTTGTTAGGGCGGGTTTACGCAACGACTCGCCTTGCATACTCGCAGCTGAACTTTAATCGCGATGGCAAAGGTATCGTTGCTATGGTAACAACGCTTCCTGGATTAGCTAAATTGACATCGTTTGAGCAAATGCTCGCAGTCTTTTAATTCGTGACGAAACAATTTTCCCAATCGCTTCTAAACTCAATTATTGACTCGTTTCGTTGCGAGCTGGCAGAGCTAAAACCTCCGCCATGTTGGAATTTCAGCTAATTTCTAGCATGGCCACTAAACTAACTGGCCCGCTCTTCAACGATATTAGGGGGGGGGGGTAGACAAAATGGCCGCCACGTCTGGTTCATTTCGTCGAGGTCTATTCTTCGAGGTAACAACTTTGTACGGTGCGACGCGACATCTATTGGCGGCTAGTGGCGGATTTCGAAATAATAATTTAAATTTTAAGTAGATTTTGGTGGCAAATTTTTTATTATTTATAAGAGTATTTTCAAATGGTGTTTAAAAATATCACTCAGCCACAGTTAAGCTATTTCACTGCGTTTGCAAAAAAAAGCACACGTTCGTTGACAGTTTGTACGGAGGGTGTCTCCCTCGGTTGACAAAATGCGGCAACTCAATCGCATCAGCGGCACTTTCGGCGGCCATATTGCCAACCCAGTCTTGTAATGCTATTTTTCATTCAAGATCCGGCTTGTACTGTAGATAGCCCTGTTTCTAGATTCTAGCTGCGAGAATGCAAAGGCGAGTCGTAACGTAAATGCGCGCTTAAGGTTTTTTGGTTTTAAAATATGCTTTTTTTTGGCTTTAAAATAGGTTTTGGCTTTAAAATAAGTTTTTTTGGGCTTTAAAATAAGTTATGGGTTTAAAATAAGTTTTTTTTGCTCTAAAATATGCTTTTTTTTTGGCTTTAAAATACTTTTGGCTTTAAAATAAGGTTTTTTGGCTTTAAATTAGGTTTTTTTTGGCTTTAAAATAGTGCAGACGTACAGCACTTATTTTTTTAAAGTAGTGTAGTTCGCAAAGAATCACACCAATACTACAAAATGCTCCAAAACTGTGAGCCTTCTGGTGAGTAGTAGGTGCGAGGGTCAAATGCGTGGTTGCCTGAAACTTTCACTATTTTGTGTAGTGTCACCACTTTTGTTGCTAAATTGTTAAGTGTGGGAGGCAAGACGAGTTATTTTGTAAGGTGGCTCCATCTAGTGAGGTCAATCGGCGATTTGTAGAACGAACAAGGTTTCCATAGCTTGTCAACAGATGGCGACGTTCTGTACATCAAAGTTAGTCGAACTAACATTTTCAGAGCGTTGTGGAACCGTGAGTGTCTCTCTATAAAAGGCCTTTGACCAAGATTAACTTTCTAACGATAAGTATTCATCTGACCATCACGTCTGCTTACAATGACAGCAAGTCTTTCGTCATTTATTTAAACCCTTTCATCTCGCCCATATGTAATTTGTTGCTTAATGCCTTGGGAGTCAGTAAGTCCTTTGGCGTGCACAGACCCTCGAGAGGACAGAGGCAACTTTCATTAAAAGGGCGCAGTAGCCTTTTTACTGGGGACCTTTGTTTTTTGTTGTATTTTTTTTACCTTTCGTGAAGCTTTTAGTTAACTTCTAGCAGAAAAATTACGATCTAAAATGCTTTAAAGTCACAAATCGTGAAATACCATAGCTGGGGTGGGGGGGGGGGGAGGGGACTGTACCTCCGTAATTTCACGAATTCTGACCTTGAAGCATTTTAGGGGAGCAGGACTTTTTACCCCTATTTTAGCCTTTTTTGCCCCTGTCTTAGCTTTTTATGCTCCTTTTTGGTCCTTTCAGGTGTTTTTAGGCTTTTTCTAGGCTTTTAGACCATTTCTCAAGCATCGCCACACCAGCGATGGCCATTTATTTTTAACAATAGGACATTTTGCGAAAAGGGCCTGGGTAATGTCCCCCCCCCCCCCCTCGCTGTCCCCGCCATTGAGCAAGTCAGACACGCGATACATTCTCGTGTCCTTTTGACTTGGAGAACGCGGCTCTGACCACTCGTCCTTGAATTGCTGTGAATGTTGAAGCCCGTTTTTCCTTATGAGGCCGCACCGAATTAATTTCCCGTTTGAAATAATTTTTGACTCACAACGCAATCAGCATGAGGAAATCCCACGAAATATGTTGAATTGCCTCCCACGCGGTTTCCTGTTCGCAGGAGAATCATTGATGAATGGGACGGCAAAATCGGAAAAACTTAAAATCAATCACTCGAGTAATTATTTGTCAAACTGTTCAATTGGCTTGGAACTTGGAAAACGTCAAGGTTACAATACCGGAAAAAACCTCGCAGTGCACCAAAGAATCGCTGGAATTGGTTGGCAATAGGGAAAGGTTGGATTTTTTTTTTAGTACCATTGAAATATTAAAAAGGAGGAGGAAAGAGCAGGTGGAAAATTCGTCGAATAATATAATTTAACTGGCAATGAAAAATAAAAGGCTTCAGCTTGCGTAACGAATCGTAAAGTAAAGTTTGCGTTGCTTTCGGGAGACGTTAAAAGGAGACTTTCTCTACTTCAGGTGTTACGAAATAGGCTTTATGAGAACGAAATCGAATGTCATTAATTAATCGACTTCACTTGAAAAAAAAACACCGTTTATTGCGTTAGGAAAATCTCACGAGATCTCGTGTCAAATCTCGCCACGTTTTGTCCCATCCCTTATTCTGCGAAACTTATCTTAAGGTTTTAATCGGAAAAGGAAAGATTCCAATTGCCGAATACCACAGCAACTGCCAACAAATCGAAAAAAAAGCGCGCCTTTTAGGCCTAAGAAACCCACTCTCACAGCATTAGCTTCAGTAAGATGCCCTTATTCTTTACCTCCATGTTTATCCAGTGCGCCTTGCAGCTAGTCCATTTACTGGCTCCAGCATAGAGTTATATGTGTATAATAACTAGCATCGTACCCGGCTTGGCGCAGGGTTTTGTTTTGCCCGTGGTTGTTTCCCTGTTTACGGTCGGTGTTTGTTGACTGCGACAGGCAATTTTTCTTCCTGTAACACACGCCTTTTCCTCCCATCCTCTCCCTCCCCTCCCCCTTTACTCTCATTATCTCCCTACCCTCTTCCTCAATGTCCCCCTCCTCCTACTTTTGCAAGATTTTGTAAAAGCTGAATCGTTGTCCATCCGAAGCCACCCCAAAAACGTTCGCTTTAAGTTCAGTTAATTCTTAATAGTGAGAAACGCTCTACCCCCCCCTCTTAATCTCTGTAGTTTAGTCATTAAATCATTAAAATACCAATAGGGGGGGGGGGCTAACAGACGCACTGCCCCACACACAGGCATTCTCAGATCGGTCCCTCCCCGCAACTCCTAGTTTATGACTTTGGTTTGAGCGACCTGTACCGTGTGAATGAAAAATAACTGTCTTTATGCATGACGTCATTTATGACTCGCCGCTTAGATGCCCGCGCATAGCAAATTGTTAGGCGAGGCAACAATGTTCCTATTTCAACTTTTCAAGGCCATCGTACCAGTTTTAACTTCTAGCCAAAGAATTGACACGCTCGTCCGATTTCATTGTGTGTGTGTGTGGGGGGGTCACGTTCTTAAAATACTTCTTTCGTGACATTGGCCGCCTTTTTTACACGTCGATGCCTTAACAAGTGCATTACAAAACAACTGCAGATACGTCAAACTTTATATGTGGTTTTAAACTTAAAGGAATACTAAACCCTCACTTTTCCAATTTTTTTAATGATAGCTAAGACCTTAAAAACCCCTTCAAAACGTATAAAATATCGCTTGCCTTCTTACTTACGTCGTAATAAATTAAAATACGTGCGTTTTTTTAACACACCCAACCAAACGTAGCATTACGAGAGCTCGCGACTATGTAAGTTTCGTGAAGCAGCGTGACGTCAAAACCATAACGGAAGTGGGGAGCGCATCCTTCCCATCGTGCAGCGCGCGCAACCACTGTCTGCTTGTAAACAAACACGGCTACCAACAACGCTGTCGCTGTCAATTCGTTGCAGCCTTATCAGTTTGAACCTGTTGCAAGTGGTAAACGGAAGGCAAAAAGATGCGAGATCGCTAAGAAAACACCAAAGAAGCCAGAAGACCCGTGGGATCCCGCCAGCCGATGGCCTGTCGTGGTGTAGATGCCAGCAATGCCCGCACTACGAGAGTCCCAGGCGATGCCGTTTTGTTTCTGGCGCACGCGCAGGTCACGCAAACAGGTGGAAGGCGCCGTAAAAGTAATGACGTCACGACGCGTGGTGGTTCAAACGGGATTTTCTCCAGAGCTTGTGTATCGTCTGCTTAAATCAGGTAGTTTAAAAATTCGTACGGCTTAAACACTGACACCCATTGACGTCGGATACCTGTTAACATTAATTCCAGTATCTAAACATATCGATAAAAAAAATTCATTGTTGGAGGGTTTAGTATTCCTTTAACGGGGTCACTAGCCTTTGCTTTTGTCATTATAATAATAAAACATTTGTCGTGCAAATGGAGCACGACTGATCAGGTGAGGGCCTGCTAACCACTTATAACCATCTGAGTTAACCAGCAAAATTCTGGTCGAAGTAGGAGTGGGCGCAGGTTGACTCTCCCTTAAAGTCTCCCGAAGGAGCTGACAGAAGGGCCATTGACAGTGATTTCCGGCAATGAGTTCCAAGCTGAAACCACCCGGGACGCTAAAGAAGTAATGCCTGCAATTTAATTTGTGAAGTGTGGTAATCAATTTTTTGCAATGACCCGTAGTTATCGTACTAGAACTCATTTCAAGGATCGATAGCTCAGGCGGTGTTAACCCGTGTACAATTTGTTAGCGAGGATACGATCGGCCTTCAAACATCGACGTTCCGAAGAATCAAGGTTTAAACGTTTCAGCCGCTGGTTATACGTCAAATGTCTCATACCAGGGATCAATTTGGGGAATCTTCTCTGCACCGACTCGATTCTGTCATTGTCTTTTAGCAAACCCGATGACCACACCTGACTTGTATATTCCAGGGTTGGGTGTATACAGACCTTGTATGCCAAGATTATGTTTATGTATTATCTACCAGTCTATGAATTAGCTGTATGGAAGGGAGAGCATTATAGACAAGAACGCCCTATCTTCAGCCACAAAACAAAAGTAATTAAATAAACCATGTTAATTACAATTGCGGAAAAGCATTTTAAATTCCTTATCAAACGTTGGCTTTCTTATCTGTGTAAGTTCATTCCAATGTTATTTTCCGTCCCAATCTCGCCACGGGGTTTCACTCTTTTCGTGCCTTGTTGTGAGTTTTATGTCAATATCCCCGTAGAAAGGCGGCGCTCCTGTCGCTAGCACGTTTCTGTTCACGGCGTGGCTCGACGTTTGACGGCGCTGATTATGATTAATGATGCGCCAGCCCACGTTTCTTCCCTCCGGGCTAGATTTATGAATCCACCAACCCCCGATAGGTGGCTTAGACACGTGCGCTCATGCGGTGTTACCATCGGCGGATTTATTTATTTTTTTCTGCCAACCGTTTTACCTTTTTTTATTATCATTTTATTTTTTCCAGGAATGTTTCTGAAAAGTATAAAAATCGTCGATAAAAAGAGACCCACTTACCGTCCAAGCTGACACACTACGTAAAAAATTAATCAGCCTCCACGTCAAACCCAAAATGCATAAATCTTACTGCCACCAGTCTATCTCTGTTTTCCGATATAAGACCGACAAGGTACACTTCAGTACATATTGGGCGGCGGAAGAGAAAATCCCTTCTTAAGGCGTCCATTATTCAAACAGTCCTTTAAAATGTAGTGCGAAGACACGCCTGTTTGTTCAGCACCAACGTCCTTTTGTTTTTGGCGCTGCATTGATGCTGATCACTTCAGCATTCACAAAAAAATGCGTAGATGTTCTTTTTTGGTGTGGCTCCGTTATTGTATTTATTTGTACGTGATAAACAAAATAAGTTTCTAAAAATGCAATAACGAAAGGAGAATGAGGATTGTGTTAAATAGGCGATTCTCTACAGTTGAAACTGCTTTAAGGAAAGAAATTTAAATAAAAAAAGAAGGCACTCAAGTGCACATATAACAAGTGAGGACGTTATGTGCTCTTGAGTGGCTTCTTTTTTATTTAAACTGTTGAAATAAAACTCACTCTCACTCTCTCTTCACTTAACTCTCTCTCCACTTAAGGAAGGATGTGAAGGGAAAGGCACGTCAACACAGCTCATACGAGCTACTTGAAATAAACTGAGCTGTTCAGTAACTGGATAATCATTCCTGGGAAAGGCAGAGTCCCAATCAGACCTGCTGGCAGGGTACTGTGAGAGGTTACCAGGCTACTTCGGCAGCTGTCCTATTTTGGATGCTTTTTCAGCGTTATCTATTTTAATCCTGGTTCGAATTCCTTCTCCTAATTTGACTTTTTTTTTGCGTCTATAGTCTCTGGTAGGAATTTATTTTTATTTTATTTCGTAGACTCAAAATTATTATTTTCCCATTTGACTTTCCCACTTTTTTGACTTACCCACTATTTTCCAACTTTTTTTGACCGCTATGCAATAAACGGACAAATTATTTATTTAATGTATAAAAACTAGGCTTATATAATTAGTTTTTTCACATAATAAAAATAAAAATAACAAAATAACGTAATTTAGATGAGTTTTCTCATCCTTAATTAAAGAGTTTTTTTTTGCTTGAAGCTGTTTTCAGACGATTTTTATAGACGCACTTTAACCGAACCATGTAGGAACGACCACTGCTAAATAAAGTTATGAGGATTGGGCTAGGTTGGGGTGGCTGAGGGGTATGGAGGGAATCCCTCAAGCCCGTAGGCTTTTCGACACTCATCTCACCCCGCCACTAGATGTAAAGCTTACAGAAATTATGTACAAAAAATGTTTGTTAACGTTTGAAAATTTTTGTTGTTGAAAACAAACTAAAATGCAATATTTTTGTTTCAACGCAAGGAACGAGTTTATTTGTTTACAGTTTAATTTAATTATTGTATTGAAGATTATGGATATGGGACGTTTCCGATGAAGTATAAGTAAGTCAGACTGAGCTTTAGCCCAATTTGCTTACTAGATTCAACAAAACGAGAGCTGTCTTGAATTTAAGTGAGTGCAATACTAAACAACGAAAGCAAAAAGCAAAAAAAAAAAAAAAAAAAAAAAAAAAAAAAAAAAGCTGCAATAATGCATTATCAATCAATCACTAAAAAAATGTAGCAAGGCTTTGATAAAAAAAAACATGATTAATTGACGAGGCTAGCATCTGGAGCTAGTCGTTGAGCTAGCTGCAAGGGGCACGTGGAGGTAAAAACATTAGCAATGCTGTGAAAGCGAATTTTTTAGGCCTAAAAAGATTAGATTTGTCCAATCCCTTACGCTGCGAAATATCTTATTAACGTTATAAATCGGCAAAGAAATGATTCCACTTACTTAAAATTGTAGCACCTACCGAAAAAAAAATGATAATTTTTAGGTCGAAGAAAATCCGGTCTCACAGCATTGGCTTGGCAAACTCAGCAAATATTTTTATCTCCATGTGCCCCTTACAGCTAGCTCAATGATTCGCTCGCTCCAGATGCTAGGCACGTAGCAAGTGAAGCGTTATTTTCACTGCTCGAATAGTTTTAGTGTAAGCTGTATGCGCAACCAACACCTATAGTTTGTTCCACATTATGTTTTCAGAAAACTGACTGGATGACGAGTCGTTTTCTTGCACTAAGAGTACAAAAACATGTGGATATCACACTTGGAGACTCAACAAAGTTACTGCTAGAGTTTACGAATGGGATGACTACTGATTTTTTGCACTTGTAGTGGAAGAAAACGTGGCATCATGCAGTAAGTTTTCTGAAAACATAATGTGGAACAAAGTATAGAATACCCGACATACAGATCACAACATATCTGGAACTGATTCACAACAGGATCAGATCAGTTTTTTTTAGCACCTTATGAAAAGCATCGACTTCTCAGAAATAACGTTTGCCTGGGCAGTAACGCTGAGCCAGTCGTCTTTCACACCACAGATTATAAAAAAAAAGGAAAGAAATCTGACAAATGGGTGGTACTTTTGGGTCGAATGACGTAATCTAATAAAAGTTTCATCAATATTTGACACTTTTTGACATGTGATCAAAAAAATGCATTCGTGGCCCACAAAATGAAGAAAAAACTATGCACGTTTGGGGCGGAAATTGAATTTCTGCCAAAACATAAATTCGCGCGTGCAAGCAAAACCCCACCGCTAACCCCCGCCCCAACTCCCCACCAGCGTCCTCAGTCCTCGACGTCACATCCGCCTTCCCTTTGCCAGTTCTCCATCTCAAGCTTCCGTATAATTAACACGTACACGTAGGCGACACGCGTGACTCAACTTGGGTCTCCGTCTGCACGTGACAACGGCACCTGATCACGTGACTTGGCGATGTCGATGGAGGACATTTCTGTTGATGGAGTGTGCTCGGCTATTCACGGAAGTACGAGGCTTTGATACGGAGAACAAGACGGCAAAGAGCCAGAAACGACACAATTCTGCCTTCAAGCGACACAATTCTAACTGCCAATAATGATGCTTGCAAGGACACATTCCACTACATGTTGTCCACACTGTAACAAGGAAACCAAAACCAAAACGGCAGGTGTTTACACGATTGAAGCCGGACATTGCATGATGCTATTTGTGTTAACATCCGCTATGGTTTGTGGAAGCCTTAGTTAGGGCTGTTGTGTTTAGGCCGTATCAACTAAACATTCCCTGCGTTTTATTTCCTAGAAGAGATCTGCTAGTGCAGAAAAAGAACCTGCAGAGGTTGACAGTTTAGATTCCACCAAGTAACGTACGCTATTCTTCCTAACTCCCAACAAGTTCTCTGTCACGAAGTGCTAAATTGCACAGGTAGGCTCCTCGGCTACAGGCTGGTTTCACCCTTTTCATTATACATATATAGTATCCATGCAATGCTCGAGCGACGAAGAGTCCCTATGCTAAATTGCATGGAGGAAAAGAAGCTCACGGATATTGTGGCAACTTCTGGTTCAGGATGACACAAAGTTGCATTTTCGTCAATAACTAACATCTGGCGGCAACGACATCTTCAAAAATATTGATGATATTCAATAATCATGAAACGCGATTGTGTTGTCCACCTGTGGAACTTACTTGCCTCATAAATACGTAGAACGTTTTATACCTATGATTTTCTGGAACGGTTCTGAGCATATAGCTGATTAATTGCATTGTGCAAACCTCGTAAGGGTCTCCTTGTCTCACTAAAACCTACATTTAGTAAACCGTCTTCTGCACACTTCCGCCACTTTCGAAAATGTTGAGGTGCACACCTCTATCACGCACTGCAACAGCGCTCTCTATTATACTATAATATAAAAGCAGTAACCATCACAATTGCTGGTTAAAATATGATAGCTTTTAGACCTAGGTTTAGATTTTAGGCGAAAGTATCAGCTTTTATGCGTATTTTTTACCTGCCGTTTTAATTTCGTAGCAGCTAAAGAAGTATTGGATTTGAGAGTAGACTTACTCATTTATACAGCACGGTGTGGAGACTTGACGTTGCTATGGCAACGTGATTTAAGGCCTATTTTTTTACCTGGCGTTTTAATTTCGTAAGTAGCAGCTAACGTAAATTTGGTTTGAGAGTAGGTGTATTCATCCACGCAGCACGGTGTCGAGACTATTTTTAATAAAGCCAATGTGTGTCGTTAACGAAATCCTTTTGTTTTTACAGTTGCGTGTGTTCCTGTAGTGTTTAAATGCGACGATCAAATTTTATTGAGTTACGTCGGAAAGCCTATTAACTGTAAGCAAACAGCGATGTTTTAATTTGCCTTGCTTTTCAACTAATTTTTTAATGGTGAAAACAATTTGTCTGTAGAGTTACCGCTGTAGAGTTTAAAAAGGTGACGGCCGGACGGACAGCAGAAAGTCGTTGCAATAGTTTTCTCAGCCATTTCGGATGGACCTAGGACTAAAACAGAAATATTAGTCACTAAATACTGTGCCTCAGCAGGCTAATATCACTAACACCAGAATATTTGTGAATAAACGCTGTGTGCCTTATATAGGCTACTATCGAGGCACACAGTGTTTATGTACGAATATTTCTATGTTAGTGACATTAGGGGTCGGCCATGCCATTGTATTCATTCCGATACGCCTCTCCCACCCTCCCGTTTCCAACCCCAGTTTATACTCTTAGTGAAACCAAGCACGGCAGTTTTATTTAGTGTCTCCACCCACAATTTTTTGGCAAATCACGAAAGATAGCATGTGAAATTGATCTGCGGAAAATGTGTAGGCGTGCAGATGACAACACAGGGACACAGACAGCCAGAGTACACACGCTTGCTCAATCAATTCCCTAGCTCAGCAACGGACTTAACGTAAGGGCTCAAGGCTCAAATGCCTTTTTTGACCCCTCCTTCACGCGCTAACGTGAAGAAAAGACCACTTTGGCGATTGGGGGAGGGGGGGGGGGAGTATATCAGGGTAGTTAGTACTCGAGAAAATAAAGTGACTTTAGATCCTTAATAAAATTTACTTTTGTACTGTTACACTGCATCCATGTACAAGCGCGTCTTGACACGCACAAGTGCAGAGGCAAAAAAGAATATAGTGTTAGGGCCCATTTATAATATTGATTTCGACGCGTACGTGTGACGCTCGGCGCGTAAAACTCGAGTTTTTCACATGATCAATGCTTAAGCGCAAGCATTTATAATTGTGGAGCAGGTGGGCCAATGCACGCATTTTGATATTTTCAAGCGCCACGCGAATATCTATTGGACATAGATCGGTGAGCATCGATGCAACGCTTAGTTGTTGCATGCTGGGATAGGAAAAATGGCGGCATCAACGGATTCCATCGGCGCCACAAGAAAGGAAAACGTGGTCTGCTAAAAGGTTGAATGCTCAAAATAAACGGCCAGATAGTGACCTTGACCCGTATGGCATCGAATCTTGCCGTTGCAGAAGTGTGAAATTGTGAAACAGCATAGTTGTATCGGAGTAGCGGCCAGCATTATCAAGCTCACGTGCCTGCTCACGCGTTTGATTTGTAAATGATAGAGCGTTTGCTTTAGCGTGACGACGTCACGAGCAGGCCAAGCAGACTGTCGGCGCGCACTGCTTTGCTCGCGAACAGGCGTACGCTTCGCGTGTTGAGCGTCACGCTCACGCACAAGGGTTCATATTGTAAACGCAGCCTTAGTGTGTCCACGACCATACGAGAAAAAGGAGAGAATGACCAACCAACTTTACCTACTTACAAATCCTCTATTGAATAACCAGTTTGGGAAGAGCCGAAGGTCCGAAAAGGTGAGCCTATGCCATCTCTGTCGCGCCACTAATTCGTAGTGGTTTATGGGGGGAAGACAGTTTTTGTTTCCGCATTTGCACGTATGCACGTCAAGAAACTCATGTATATGCACGTCAAGAAACTCATGTATATGCATCCGTTGTGCATGCGTTGTGTTATGCATCCATGACGCAGGCGTGTTGTGCATGAAAGCAAATCCGTACTTCACAGCCAGGGTAAATGTTCTCATAGGTGTCACAAAATGTTCCGTTGATTCTAACCTGGTCACCTGTTGTGATATAGAATGGGTATGATACGAACAGGTAGACACGGCATCACTATAATACAATGAAAAAAAAAGCTGTGGTGCCTGTACAACTTCGCATCTTAGAAAATTGTTGGTTTTATTGCTAGTGCTTAGGGCTTTAGGGGGATACAGGGACATTCTAAACTGAGGAGCCCTAGTCCCAAGTTTCGTTTGCCTTGTTTAAAGTTTGAGTTGCCATAACTGGATTATACATATAATTAGGTACAATTGTCATGCCACCTCTTAATATTTTGTTTCATTTCTTTTTCTCTGTCAGATTTCTACGTCATCGTGAATCTGGTCCGAGGACATGAGGTGGTCAGTTCCCAAGAGACGCGAGGAGCCACGGGATCGAATCCCATCTGGAATCAGCCATTCCTATTTGAATTCTCTTTGGACGATGTTGAGGGGAAAGAAGATGAAGCCCGTCACTGGATCCAATTTGTGGTGATGCGGGGTCGGTTTTATAGTAAGGATGGAATAGTTGGACATGTGCCCATTGGACCAGCTACGACACTGACCGGAGCTGCTCACTGGCACGAAGCCATGACACCTCGTTCCCAGGAAGTAGCAAAGTGGCACAGTGTCCAGCCTCTATGATACCGTCTGGCCTCAACAACAACCAAACATTCTAGGACTTCTCACTTGTAGCTAGAAAATACTGGCTTTCCGTGTTGTAAATACTGGATGTTGTATGACTTCGCATTAAGGCTGACGAAACAAAAAAAATTACCATACTGTTGTCATTGGAGATACTACCCTAAATTAAGTGGGAACTCAACCTTTTTACAGAATATTCTGAATCTCCATAACAACGTTTTTTTTTACCTGCCGAATTTCCATATCAACTTTTTTTAGCTGTAACCTTTCCGGTACGATTCAGACCGGTCAAATTCGCAGTGTATGTGGGATAGGCTATCTGTCCCACTGCACCTAGAGATTGTACATTTTACTACCTCTGCAACCAGGAGGCGTTTGCATCGCTAATCATTGCTGCGACATAGGTAATAAAAGGGGGAAGCACCCTTGTTTGGTGCTGCACAACTCCGAAACCTTATACCTGAGACGTTGTCCTTTCTTTTCCACGAATCACGCCTGTATTAAATAAATACGGATGCAAACCTTTTTACATTGCCTTTTGGACAAAGTCAGACTGACTTAATCGGGAATTGAACCTACGTCCTTTGAACCAGACGCCGAAGTCCTACAGCTAAGCCATTCTGACACGTTTAACACGATGTGTTGGTGTGTGGTGTGCAAACAAGCATCCCTCCAGTGGCACTTGGAAATTATATGTGTACATGTATATGTGTGTCACATTGGACGTTTCCTTTTGGCCGTGTCAGTATGGCTTAGCGGTAGGACTTCGGCCTTTAGTTTCAAAGGTCATGGATACAATTTACTTTTAAGTCCAAAAGGCAACTAGGTAAATAGGTTTTCATACGTATTTATTTAACAATTGGCTTTCCGTCCTATTTATCACTCCAGGAGCGAGGCAAACTTTACAAGGGATGGGTGTAATCTAATGTAGTGTATGCGGGATAGACTATACCACCTACTCTATACTGTGTTCCACATTATGTTTTCTGAAAACATAATGTGGAACAAACTATACAAAAGTCCTTGCCTTCTTGACCTTGCATTGCTTTACAATGAACTTTGAGTTTGTTCTCTTCCAGCTAATAGTAAAAACAACCATATGATCCCTTTCCAGTTCTAGAGTTCCCTACGCGCATGAAACACACTGTACTGTCAATTACCAAAGGCCGATTTTCTTCTTATTAACAGTAACATTGATTTGATGATGATGAGGCAGGAGGAATTTGATGATCTTTCCTGCAGCGATGCTCTTTAAGTTCTGCAGGGATTTCTCCAAAGCATTTGTGATAATCTTATCCCTAAGACTAAAGCCTTTCAAGCATTCAATGAAACAACCCCCATGGTTTTCACGTGACCTAAAAAAAACTAAACGCGTGTGGGATCAGTACAAAGTTGACCCTTCCAGCCTTAACTATTAAGACTACAAACGTGTACAGAATGCCCTAACTCTGCCGTTCGTAAAAGGGAAGCAGCTTATAAGCAAAAACGTGTTTCCGGAAGCCGCATTTCGCCACAACGTTTTTTTTTTTTTTTGTTATCAACGGTAAAAAAAACGCAATCGCTTATTTACCTTAAAATTAAGAACAAAATTGTTAGTGAATTTGCTAATGTTGCAGACGAACTTGGCAAATATTTTCACTCTGTCTTTACTCCTTTTACGATGAACATTTTACACCTTTTGTTATGACATCCTAAGAGGTCTTGCTCAACTCAAGCCCAATACTGGTCCAGGGTCTTGATGGTTTTCATCCCATGTTGTTAAAAAGTCATCTCTTTCCGAACTATTGTTCTTGATTTTTTTTCCCTCACTTTGTTCGGGTATCTTCCGCTCAATGAGGAATAAAGCCTATATCATTGCACTTTATAAAAGAGGATCCCCTTCTTGTATTAAAAATTAACGCCCCATCTGCTTGTTGTCCATCATTCGAACGTCTATGACATAATTTTTGCCATTTGCGTTACTATTCTTCTTACTGACTGAAATTTTGTCCACCTTTAGCATCATGGCTTTGTAAAGGCAAACCTTGCTTAATCAATCTTCTTACTGCAATTGATTTCTGGAGCACTGCATTTGACAGTTGTCAGCCTTGTGAAGCTTTCTTTTTAGATTTCAGAAAAGGCTTTGATTCAGTTGACCATTTCACTCTTCTTTCTTAATAACACAAATTGAACTGTATACTAATTATATAATATAATATAATATAATATAATATAATATAATATAATATAATATAATATAATATAATATAATATAATATGAACTTTAATCATCATAGAAAGATGGTATGGAATACGAAAGGGCAATACGCCAACTTACTCTACTCCAAAACAATTTAAATTTGACATTATCACTTCAGAACTGTCAAGGGCTAGTTTAAATGCTCCCTCCCACTGAGACTGTACAAACCGCAACATCAGGAAGCGTGTTCCAAGGAGCAACCACCCTAATTGCGAAAAAAAAAATCTGTCTACATTCAAGTCTCAAGGTCTGGACTCACAGCTTGGATGACCACGAGTTGAATTGTAATTAGTAAACTCAAAAAAAGGCAAGTCTACCAAAAAGAATCCCTGAGCAATCTTATAGGTGAATATTAAGTCCGATTTCAGCCTCCGAAATTCAAGTGGCTGTAGACCCGCCTTCTGCAGACGATCTCCGGGGCAAAGATCCCGAATTCCCAACAGGCTACGTGTGAAACCACGCTGGGCCGATTCCCGGAGGTCAATGCCCACCATCAAATTCAACTGTACAACAAAATCAACTGTACCAAGCCATTTTAAATGCTTTAAAGTTTCAAAGGTTTTTTCAATGGTTTACTAGCTACCGGAAGAATCGCAGATTCTGTGGTTCCCTCATTGGTTCCCTTTCTCACCGGGGGTTCCACAGAACTCAGTTCTAGGTCTCTTACTGTTTAATATCTTCATCACTGATCTGTCTCTATGTTTACACTACGGTCACTAGTACTTACATTTTTGCTTACGACCATAAAATCTATCGAGTCTTTCGTTCAACCTCTGACCACTTGTTTTTTCTATCCGATCTTAACTGCATTTCCCAATGGGCTCACAATAATCACGCGAAGTTTTGTGACTGTATTAATAATGGCAACCTTGCGTGAGCAAAGTCTAAGGTCGATGTTGGCAGTTTGGTATTAATAATGCGAAGCCAAGCAGAGACTCAAAATATTTGCGTGGTAGTATTCATAATGGCCTACCAGAGTCAGTGCTTTGACTTTTAAATGTGAGTCGGCTCAAGAAATCTTAAGTCTGGTCAGCAGTAGACTTGGGGCGTGCTTTGGATAGCTTCCCTGCAAAACTACGTCTTAACGGCGCAGCCAAGGCATATAAAATGCCAAAACTTAACTGTTGTGAGTAAAATTAATTCAGATAGGAGGTACAACTTTTCCTTGATATAAGTTTGGTAACAAAGCATTGAAGAGCAAACCTGTTGTGTTCCATTGTATGTTTTATGAAACTCTCACTAATCACGTATCTAAAAAAAAAAAAAAAACAGTAAACAAATACTACACAGATAGTTTTTCATTTGTTTTTTTCGTCGTATATTTTTTGCACTTTTTTTACTGTTTAAAACCGTAATTATAACGTTAAGGCTTGTTATTTCAATTATCAAACCAAACCTCGTCTGAAACGAAAAAATTCGAGTCTACCTGCAATAATGATATCGAATTCATACACAGCACACACTACCCGCTCCCCCCCCTCCCCCTGCAACAGTTTCTGGTGCAGTCTGCCAACTGTAGGCTAATGATAAAAAAAAAAGGGGTTAAATCAACACTTGAGGTACAGGTGGCCTGACAAAGCTTGACTCATCTCTGGTCACCTTTACAAGAGTGCGTTAAAAAGAAGAAGATGGGACAGGAGCAGAAGCGCACCCTTCCTCTTTAACTTTTCGCAAATCACATTCCGCAGAGCCTGCATGTTTTCTTTTTGTCTTGCTCTTCAGGTTAGTCCATTCTTCTTTCAGCTAACCCGGCCGCTGATCGCTTGGTTGGTCCCCAGCTACAGAAATCCGTTTAAATCTGCACCCTCAAACTTTCAAATAAGCAGTGGTGGGGGGAGGGGGGAGAGGACAGACCATCGAGTAAAAAAAAAAAAGGCAAAGAGCACTAAAAAACGTCGGAGAGCAACATTTTCAAAGGGTGATGTAAATAAAGGCAGCCGCTATTTTTCCAACCTCTGCATTGAGTTTATAATCCTGGAATCGTATTACAATCGTATAGAATAGCCTTTTTTAATGTTTTTGCCTTTGTTTTAAGCACAGTTTTTCATGATTTTTTCTACCAAAAAGGCATCCAAAATTGGGAGAGGGGTTGGTGGGACGTGCCCAATGTACGGACACCTTTGCTAATGCTTCCCAAGGATTTTGCGTTATGTGGACAGTTTCATAACCTGCTTGGTTCTCAATTACAGAGCGTTCCTGTTCCACCTATTCCAAATGTATTTCGCGTTCTAGGCACGTGAGCGGTCACGCTTTGTCTCTGCGTTCACTCTGTGTGGCCACAGCTGTGGCAGCGAAAGGCATCCTTCATCCTTGTTCCCTCGGACGCCTTTCCAACACTACGTTTGAGGTTGCATGCTGCTTGGCAAGCCTTGCGGAACAAACAAAAGGGCAATACGTTGTGGGCCATTAAATGCATTGTCTAGGAATGGCACTGCCTAGTAATGGCTTGGGGCTGCAGTCGTTAAGAAGAGGTGTTGGTCCGTTTACGTATTGGTCAAACCTTCTACAACATACACTGCTTCCTTTTGAGGGAGAATAGCTCTCATTGGTCGTTGGTGTCCATCACGTGCTAGCAGATAGTCACCATCTTGATGGTGTTCGTCGCCGATTTTATCTTCCACGAGACTGAGCCCGTCAATTTGGCGATGAGTCTGTCGTCCTGTCCAGGGTTTTTCAATTTTATAATATACTAATCCATACAATTTCCCTGTGTTGTTAATTGCACACAGGCACAACTATAGCGTTTACTTTCACTCATTACTGTAAATATTATGAGTGACAACTGCTCTTGTCAATTGCGCTTGTTTATTGGCATTGCGCAGGCGTATGTAAAGTTTAACTTGGATGGGAAGGGAGTACCTGTATTCTTAACGCGTTTTACTGCAAATATTGTGCGTGTGCTGCTGTCTCTAATTTTTATAAGCTTCCATAAAAAGCAATATTGTGTCTTTTACGTAGGGACTGGTGATTATTTATCGCCGGGGAGAGGGTGGGGGGTAATAGAAGTTTTTGCACCCTCTTGAGGAGTAGAGACATATATTTTTTAGGCCCGTAAAGGGGTGGAGGTGGGTCACAAACTTAAAAAACACTCACCAAACTGGAGGAAAAAATTATGTTTGGATTTCAAAAATGACATTTTCAGAAGTCAACATTTCTGAAACATCTCAGGTTCTGGCTGTCACGCCCCAGAACCGCTTCCCCCATCCTGCGTCCTTAAAAGGTTTTGAAGCTGTCAATATCCGAACTACCATGGTACTACTTACTGTAGTTTTTGTTCAGTCAACTTTCTAGAAAAGCCTTGCTTCCTGATTCCTTAGCTTCATGACTTTCAGGTGCCGAGTGCGTTAGGGGTGTGGACATACAAGTAAGCAGAGGGTTCATCATACTTTTTGTATGAAACTCGACACTAAGATGGGTGTAAGGAACACCGGTGTTTTATCGAACATTTTAAACTCAACTTTGTCCTTTCGTTAAAAGCTAAGCATTCACTTAAATTAGCGCAGGAAATCTGCAGACAGTCTCAAACGCCAAACGAAAAACAAATTGTTGGTCACATTTTCATTTCCTCTCTCCGGACGGACATAAATAATGACCGGTCCCTCAGTATGCCTGGGTTCAAAAGCATACTAAACAGTCGTGACACTGTCATTGATTTTCTGTAGATTTCTATTTTGTTTTGTTCGTTGAGTATATAAACCAGGAGACAGTGGAACAAAAAAAAAAAATTACTGAAAACCGGAGCAAGAGCCTTGAGGCAGCATATTAATGTAAAATGTATTCCTAAATTAAACATCTCGGTGCAAACAAGCGCAAACGGTTTTTCTATTTTCTGTAAACTTCAAATTTAAGCTCACGAAAGTAAAGAATTCGTTTTTTAATACTCTTTTATGAGACTTTCTTATCAGTTTTGTTTTAATGGTGACTTTTGACTTTTTAAGATTTTCAAGTGTAGCGCTTTGGGCAACAGTTTAAATCGGTCTCTTGAGTTTGTGATAGACGACCCGCCTCTTTACG
>JAHWFP010176153.1:0-20891 GCA_023313725.1 Lithobius niger | reverse complement strand
ATGCAAATATACACCTAATTACTCAATCATAGGCCTAATCACACAAAGATAGGCCTAATCACACAAATATAAGCCTGTTAACACAAATATAGGCCTTATTACATGTGGTATCATTGGCATTATCCAATACAGAGATGAAATACTACTGTGGAATCCCGCTCAATTTTTTTTGTCTCAGTTTGACGCCCCTCCTCCTTCTCTTCCCCGGTTCTTCACGCACTGATCATCGTGAAAAAATTGGGGTTCATTCACCCCTTTCACTCGATCCTTTTTCGGTTCTTCTGCTTTATATTTCTGCTGATACCCTCTCCCCCACCACTATCCTCCAGCTTAAGGGAGGGGGAGGGAACGCGATGCGTGCTATTAATTTAATGTAATGTAAAGTATTTTTACAAGCAGAACAGCTACCATTCAAAGTCGACACCTTAAAAAAAAAATTGACGTCTTCTTGCTAATCAAAAATAGGTTCGAAGGATCGACGCAGTTCACTTCTTCCGTTTAGGGTTCCAATGAAAACGGGGGACTAAGCGGAAATGGTCTAATTACGACCACCAGTTGCTATGGCAACCGTACTTAAACCTTCTGGAGGGGGCTGGCTTCACATCGGCTTCCGAAATCCCCGGTCGATTCTACCCCCCCCCCCCCCCCCCTTGCACTCGGCGATGACCTTTCAGGCGTCCGTATCAATTGTGTCGATGACACCGGTTGGTGGAACGTCAACCAATCAGAAGACCCGTTGAAAGGCAGAGCCACCTGATGAATGAAAGTTGAAGCGCGTAGTGCAATCAACGAAGTGTGAGTTGTTAATCCAAGCAGGGACCCTATCCAAGATGCAATTGTACTTGGAACGGGGATGGAGGTCGCTATATGCGTGGGCGTCGGGTAACGAGCGAGGGCTACTTTCTATAAGATCTTGCTTAGAACCTTCATCTGCGCTGGGTTACTTGAAGGTGACGTGTCCCTTTGTATGCTAAAAGGATTCATCAAAATTTGAATTTTTTTATTCTGATCTTCTCGCAGGGATTAATTTCCCGTCTTAAATCCACTCACCTAATTACGTCGTGGCCTAAAAATGGCTCCGAATTTAATTCCGTGCCCTATTATGCAGTACATGAGGTGAGGTTCCGGTACTTTGAATACGGTTGCGAAATGTAACTACGACGTATTCATGCTGGTTCATTCATGTGTCAACAATTATTTTTTATTAAATTTATTTACGATTTTTCTACCTATCCCGATGAGGCCCACGAAGCCCACGCCTAGAGCCCCGCGATTTCAGACACCCTCCTCAGGCTACAAAATGCGCCAATTTTAATTTTTAAACAGCAGGAGTTTCGACAAAAAAAGAAAACACTACTTAAAAAAAAAAACTTTTAGGCAGTGAGAGAAATTGTCTCAACGTACTCTGTGGTATGATGTCTATGTGCCATCTTTTAATGAACTTGCACCGTAAATTACCTATGGCCATGGTTTGTTAAAATTAATTCGATAAAAAAGGGGGGTGGGCCGTACCAAGGTTATAATTCATTTTTCGAATCGTACTTCTGTCCAGGGAGGGTGTTTGGCGTGACTCCATTGCAAAAAAAAAAAAAAAAAAAAAATCAGCATTTATGCGATCGTTCACGTAAGTGCTCTGAGTTCGGTCTAGAATTAACGCAATGCCTTTATTCTCATTTGGTAAGGAATTGAAGTTTAATAATTTACTAGTTTATTTACTTTGCTTTACGTATGTATCTTTAATTAGTTAATTTTGGTGCAGAAAAAACAACGTTAAGGGAATAAAATATTAATTTCCTTGAATGTGTGACGCTTTTAGTGAATTTCTAGCAGAAAAATTACGATCTAAAATACTTTATGGACAGAAATCGTGAAATAACCTAGTTTTAAAGCCCCCCCCCCTCCCATGACATCTGAAGATCCCAATTACTTGGTCGAGCAAGAGATGCTACAATGCATTAAAAGAACATACCCTCTCACTGTTTTCGTGACTCCCACGTGAAATGGATTTTGCAACATTTACAATTACATAAATTGCGTAAATGCAACTATATATTTCCATTGACAACACGTTCTACAGCAGTGTACTTAACAACTAAAAAGAATCGTTGACATTTACAGTTACCAAAAATCCTTGTACTAAGGCTGCTGAGTTCCTAGACAGTTATTGTGTGCGCGGTGTATCTTGAGTCCTGCAAGTATTTTGTGAACGGCTACGTCTTCCTGGATGGGGTGGCTTTAATCGATGGCCGCCATTGTTTTTGTAACCATCTTGGATATCAACAAGGCACTCTGCTACTGAAAACGTACAATCGATTATCTGTGCAGTTCTGCAGAGAACTCAAGATAGGCCGCGGACACTATAATTTTTGAGTTATGGTGGCCGCACACCAAAATCGACAAAACGTCGCACGACAGGACATTTTGTCGAAACCTGTCTCAGCTTGCTGCAGACGTTTCCAAAACCATAGGAATGAGCTGAGCGCCACACACTGGATGCGACGTTGTCGCGAGAACGTATTTAGGCGTCTCACGACAGCAAAGCAAAGCTCCATCTAGTTTCGCCTGTTGGGGGTCTCTCCACCAGATGCGACGTCCCGCGACGTTTCGTCTTGCAACAACGACGTTCTGTCGATTTCGGTGTGCGGCCACCCTTAGTTCCTAGTTAGTCTGAAAGGAATCCGACTATACAGAAAGAAACCTATTACACATTTACACATTTTTTTATTATAACTTTTTTATGAAGCTTAAAGGCGCCTTTTCACCTTGTCAAATCCTAGACCCAGCACCGCAGAATCTTCGAGCAATATAAAGAAAATTGCGGTGAATTAAAAGTGGAACAACAGCATTCCCAGCAGCGCCGCGAATTTCATAACTAAAACGAGACCACGTGACCCACACCAGCCTATTGGGTGACGGAGAATCTGGAACGTGGATGCTGTGGTTAGAATACGGGCAACGCTATAGAAATGGTGAACAGTCGTCTTTAAATTTTCTAAAATAGTTTGTCTGTACTGGTCGGTTTACATTACAAAACTGGCCAACCAGCATTCTTCGCTCAGTCATTTACAAGCAAAAGCAACAATTTAAGAAACATGGTTTGTTTCACATAATACTACGAAAGAACAAGATGACTGACTATATAATATGTAGCGTAGCCAAACAGGTCTACCAGGCTGTGTTGCAAAAGGAGTTTTTAATAGCCCACGTAGTTAATCGTAACTTAAGGTCGAATTTGTAACTTACAGTTTTGGCTACTTATTTTTCGGAACTTTAATAACACCTTAGGAATGTTACTAATAATTTTGGTATAAGCCTTTTAGGCTTCCGCCCATTTACCATAATCCCGTTTGCCGTGATCGCGTTTGCCATAATCCCATTTGCCATAATTGCGTTTACCATAATTCCGGAAGACCTGAATATCTTAGCCCAGTTGCCATAATCCCTTTTGTCATACATGTCCGTTTGCCATAAATCCTATATCAAGTCTCATTTCAATGGAACTCGGAAAGACTTAACATTAAAAACCACGTATGGATTATTGACTCCTGGTGCCGAGTTTCTGCGCCATCTGTTAACAAAACTCGTCACTGTTTTTGTCATAAAAAAAAATGTGGATAATTAATGAGCACATGGACTTACTGCGTGTGGGCCCAAAAAAAAAAACCCGTTTCCATATCAAAGTTAAATCACAGTAATCTTTTTTTTTTTGGCTGGGGGAGGAGGCAGACTGAGAGTATTGTGTGGGCTAACCTGTAAAGGAAATTTTGTCTCCCTCCCACCCCTAAAAAAACATGCTAAAATTAAACTTTCACAACATAGGTAGCCTACCAGTTTTCTGAAACCAAAATCCAATATGGGAATCCGAAAATGTTGGTTCTGTTTCGACATGCTTGAAAATTCAGAAAATAGTCCACTTTCGTTCAGTGCATAATGTTGCCCCATGTATAAGTAGAAGTTTCATGTGTGCTATCATGACTACACTATTTTTATTGTTTTTAAACCATTTTAGAAAAAAAAATTTTAAGTTAGAAAAAAATTCAAATTAACATCGAAATTTAAAAAAAAAAGTTAAGTTTTAAAATATCCAAATAACATAGATTGGAATGTCAAACAGTAACTACTTTTGTTAACATATGGCGCAGAAACTCGGCACCAGGAGTGACAGGAGTGACCTGCGCAGTTTTGGACGGCTACGAACATTCTTTCTTGAAATTGGGTTTTAGGACAACGTCGTGAAATCCGTCGGTATAGCAAACGGGATTATGGCAAACGGGAAATCCAGCAGAAGAGGGAAGAGTATAATTTCGAGCAAACGGGAAAATACAGAAGAGCTGGGACGATTGCCATAAAATCCGTCGTCAAACAAGATTATGGCAAACGCACCGTAGCCATTTTTTATATCGCCTGCCACATTTGTTGCGCTAAACATTGCATACAACTTCTTTAAGTTTAACTTTACGATTGGCAGTAATAGCTTCAACCATTTTCGTTGCGTCATAATGATTGTATTAGCTCTAATCTTTGCTTGACTTTTGATAAATTTAACTGTAAAGAAATTCTTTTCTCTTTAATAGTTGTTTTATTTTTAAAGAGTATTTTAGTAGTCTTGTTTTGGATTTCTTTGCAATTTTAATAAAAATGTGCGTGAATTGTAAATCCGTGCTTTTCGATGCCATTAAATGCGAGATGAAAACTATTAAATCATCAAGTATTATGTGTTAGAAATGCTTAAAATATTTTTTTTAAATAAAATACGACTTGGGCATAAATTGTCTCAAGTAACTACAAGGATAAAAAAACGAAGTGCAACATTAATTTTAAACACTGTGATCATTGCTCGCTGTGTTCAAACTTTCCTTGCAAACTCGCACAAAGAACAGCTTTAAGCAGTGATCAAAAGGTGATGGTCGAGTATATAACACCTTGCAGCACGAATTCAAATCCAACATGGCGCCCACTTCAGGTTTGTCGAATCGAAAACAAACCATCGAACATGAGGGGGGGGGGGGTCTATTGCGAGTTTTTGAGGATTTTTTTACATTGGCTGTTGATTTTGCTGTCTCCACTGATGTCACAATGCAGCGCAACAGCTTGCGCACATGCGCACAAGTCAAACCAGACTTCGGAGCCAGTGACGTCACATAAGCGTATTGGAGGGAAAACGACTTAATGATCTGGGGAATGGCTAACCTTACTATATACTATCGTTCCACTCGACCGTGCCGTCGAATGCTGACGTTCAGAAATCCGTCCGCCGTGTTGTACTGCAATAGGAATTGTTTTCCAGTTGGCATAAATCAGCGCCTTCATCCAGCAAGCATCGAACTTTGTGTCGCAAGTCACGAGGAGAGGATCTCCATCTGCATCGTTGCCATGGTTACTAGATACAGGCAACTCTTAAGCTACATGCTCCGTTAAAGGGGAGAAGTAACACGCCTGTTTAGTGTTGCCGGAGTAAAAGCTGATAATCGAGGAAATTTACATTGCGAGTTGGTGCAGAAACTCGTCCGCAACTGAAAGGTGATCCAAAGCGTTGAATCAAGAAGGATAACCGAAAAAATCAAACACAAGCAAAAAAAAAAAACTGTGTAACTTGGAATCTGCTTGTTTCAGAAATTATAAATGCACACAAAATACAAATATAGCCACTCACACGAAACACACTTAAAATATAAAACAACAAACACAGACAAATATAAAAAAAACACCTATATGATACACGAATTAAGCGCACACAAACATACACGCGTCCACAAACATTAAACATTTCTAACACAAACTGCGTTCACTATGACATAACCATTGCGTGAAAACAGTCATTGTTCCCTGGAATTGGAGTTCAAATTATAGTTCGTTGCGTTCGAGTGAACTCTAATCCGTTTTTATTCGTGTACCTTCACGGCTGTGAGTATGGGGGTACGAGCTCTAAATGTTTTTTTTTTTGAACGGCGAAGGCGTTTTTTGTTCAGTTATAGGTTATTGTTTCCTTTCCGAGTGCCACAAGCTAACAATGTCGAGGGCCCGCAGCCCGCGAGGTATTGTTAGCTGTTGGCACGAGGAAAGTGAACAATAACCTACCTATTGCCCGCTTTGCGGCTCTCTGACCGTTTCACTGTGCTCGCGCTTGGGTGTTGTGAGTTCCATCTGTCTTTGTAGTTGTTTCGTTGCTAGCAAAATGAATAGGGCCTCAGGGCTTCGGGCAGATGACCAGGAGTGGTTAACGCTCGTTAAAGCCTTTGAACCCTTTGAAAATGAATTCGATGGATTGTTTAGCGATGGTACAAAAGACCTGAGAAAGGTTAACGTCCTTTAAAATAAAATAAAGTAAAATAAATACTTTGTAAAATAAGTAAAATAAGTAAAATAAGTAAAATAAGTAAAATAATAATAACACTTTGTCTTGCCAACAATACGGTGGAAACGTCTAAATGTCGGTTTGTCTCTTTGTCAGTCGAAGAGGAAGAAGCTGCTCTACAAAACTGTTAGCCCCATTAACAGCGTCAAAAAACCAGACTTAGTACGTCGATAGTTCCTGCAATGCAATGCATTCATGTAGCCGTGGTGTTTATAGAAATGTTTATTGTTCGCCCTTAGTATAAAATATAGCCAATGTGTGCGATGTCAATGGAAAAAAAAAAACCTTGTGTTAGAGGTGAGTAATTTAACTACGACTGTGTGGATCCTTTCAAAGACTTTAAACTTTGTAACTCTAAATAAGAGTTTAATAGGCATGACAGAAAACTACATAATAACAGTTATAATTTAAACTTTACATAATAAAGAAAGTTGGACAGTTAGCAGCTTAGGGCTGCTCACGTAGGAGGCTGGGTTGGAAGTCAGGCTTCCACAAAACGTTCGTGACGTCGCCTTCCAACTGGTTTATTTACTTCCGGATTCCTGGCCTGGAACTTTCTCGGAGTTTCTTCTCCAGGAGACCGGTACTGCCCATGTGTGACATTTCACTTCTTGTTGACTCAGGAACCGGGAATTGATGTACAAGGTCAATAGCTCCTGAAGTCACAAACATGATTAATTTACAAAAATCATGGCGCTGTTCATTTCTAAACATGCTGACACCTTGACAGGTATGGCACTCGAATTCGGTTCTGGCATCGTTTCATTGTTGGAAAAGAGCTAACAGCCGAAAAACGAGCAATAAATGCACGAATGAAAATGTTGATAGACCGAAGACAAAACAATGCACCACCACAAAATAAAGGTTAGAGAAAGAGTACAAATACGAAGCTTTGCTAAGGCTTTAACGTATGTTTTCTTGAGCGGTGATCTTGGAATCCGTGACCACCATGATCTCCTCCCCAACCCATTGATTTCTCGTTTCTGTAATGATCACCTTAAACGGTTCCCGAAGAAGTGAGAGTGCACGGGCGCGGTCAGGGTCCGATAAAAAAAAAATACAACGCTAATGCGGACGCCTACAGGTAGCAGGGTGTAGGTATAGGCAAGCAAGTTGCCATCTTACGAGCAGGCTATTGTGTCCACGGCCGCCATATTGCCGTTTGGTACGAAACCTTGGAGATAAAAACGATGCTACACTGAATAATACATACGACATATGACACTACGGCACAAGCCATGCAGCATAGCAGCACGAGAAGCTTGGCGGCAGTTGCACAAGGACAAACACATACTAGTTATTAAACCACGTGCAGGCTTTAGCAGCGAAATGGCTTGTCATAAGCTGCAGTGATGTGCCCGCGAGGGGTTCGACAAAGACAAAAAAGGTGTACGAGCTTTGTAAATCTGTAAATCTTCCAATGGATTTAAAGAGATTTACGGATTTTCTAGGATTTAAAGATTTACAAAAGATTTACACAGATTTGAAGATTTACATGAAGATTTGCAGATTTACTGTGATTTAACGATTTACTAAAGATTTAGGTAAGGTTTAATGATTTACATGAGATTTTTTTAAGATTTACACAGATTTAGAGAAGATTTAAAGACTTACACAAAATTTTAGAGATTTACACAGATTTTCAGATTTAAAGATTTACACAAGATTTGCAGGACTTAAAGATTTACAAGAGATTTAAGTAAGATTTAAATGATTTACGCCAGATTTACGTGATTTACACGATTTGTACAAGATTTAAAGATTTGAGTGATTTACACAAGATTTACAGATTTACAAGATTTACAACGGATTTATAAATCTTAAATCATGGGTGTACGAGATTTATAGCTTTGTCGAACCCCTCGTGTGCCCGCATTTTCTTGCTCCAGAATGCACTCGACAAAGCCATTCAACTAGGTGGCACACGCAGACAGTTCCCGTTTTCAATTGATCCTGGGACCGTATGAGGAATGAACGATTTGCTTGGTTGGGCCTTCCCCGTGCCAACTTTGCATATAAACAAACAAGCGGACGCAGGGAGGACTAGCAAAATTCCTCCCAGATGCTGCACCAGGTGCACTCTCTAGGTCGTTTTTTACAAACCCTAAGATCAGACTCTGGGCGAATTTTTAGTTCCTTCTTCGCACCAGGTCGACCGACGGCAGTCCCTAGTAACATGGCGCCCACAGTCCACACTGGCCACAAAGCAATCGTGCATTGCCGTAGGGTCCCAGTGCACCTTTCTCTGTTGGATTTGTAGATACAGTTGGGCAAGGTAGCCTAATAATGGCTATCGCTAGTGCAAGAGGTCCTTGGTCCGAATCTGACCTCAACAACACCTGACATTTTCTGTAAGAGAAGGGCTCTGTGATGTCTCGTCCTCGTGTCGATTGTGGGATGTAGAGAGCCTAGGAACTTCTGGGGTAAAGGAGTACCTGCTTCCATCAACGGCACCAGAGGGCGACATAATGTCCAGCTCTCCAAGGCGGAATAGTATCGCGCCCACCAAGCAACCCCATTGGAACGGACGGGAAACTTGAATTAAAACATGGTGGCATCGATAGTTCCATTAAACCCTCATAACACTGCAGTACCTTCGAAAATTGACGAAATACTCGTGCGCCGTTAGTATTTGAAGGCTGCAGTGTATCCTTATATGGAGTCTTTTAGACTTCAGTGTAGCCTTATTTGGAATTTTACGATGAAGTGTATCCTAATTTGAGTTCTTATAGTGGCAGTTTATCCTAATTTGTAGTCCTTATGGCTGTAGTGTATCCTAATTAGGAATCTTTTAGGGTTCAGTGTATCCTTATTTGTATCCTAATTTGGAGTTCTTAAGGTGCAGTGTGCACTAATTTCGAGTCCTTAAGGCATCAGCATATCCCAATTTGGATTGCTTAAGGCTGAACTGTTGGTTGTCCCAAACCAACAAAGCAGACATACAAGCAAACAAACTCAGTAATACTCAACTTTGCCTAGTGTTTGCCATCTCATTTCACTCATAGGCTTCGTCTGCTTTATGGAGCTAAAGGCACTAGGGATAACAAGCCATGTCGACGTTCCTGGAGTTACTGTGCAATCATTATACAACCACCTCCGGCTACGAATAGAATCCGATACCGCGCACCTACCTACTTTACAAAACACTCGTACAGATGAAGCTTGCTTAGTGCAGTTACAGGGTAAGACAAAAGCCAGTCAGTGCTGGCTGTAGATAGATTTCAATACTGCCCCGAAGCCAGCTGCACGTTGTTGGCCGTTGTTCGTTCGCCCGTTTAAGCCATCTTGGGACGTGATTGGTCGTGGTCGTCGTACTTGGCCTTAACAAGAGAGCCAGAATGTAATCTCTAATTGCATTTCGTCAACTCAATCTAAACTGGCAGTCCCTAGGCGAGTAACAACAGCCACCTCTTCCCTACCAAACTGCCTTCCACGTCTTCGTCGTCTCCGATGTCGTTCCGTTGCCCCTAGCAACCCAATCCTATTTGAAAGAAATTAGCGAGCCTTTGTGTTTTTCAATAGGCAAGCGCGGGCCTATCTAGACAGCCAGCAACACCCCTCGGTTATTATCGGGGCAGGGTAAAAACACTGAATCGATTTATTTTCTTCTTGAATTGAATTTTTTCTTCTTTTTTTTTTTGGTATGGAGGAGTTTTCCGTAATCTCCAGTATTATGAGAAATTCTCACCTTGCAACCTAAGGGTTCGTATAAATAAAAATGTTGGAAAAAATTACATAGTGGGAAATAGTGGAATGTGTTGAAAAACGTAACTGTTTAATAGAAAATTGTGAATGGATTACTTTTTTGTGTGACGTTCGTACGAAGTAGAGCATGCTGTGCTGCTTGTGTCTGTCTGTGTGTAGGCACGATGACTTTTGAACCATATCATCTGGTTCATTTCACACGTTCCACATTGATTTGAAAAGTTGATTTAATATAAATCAGATTTGTTTTATAAATTTCCATATCGTTTCTGTTCTGTTTGGAAATTTAAAGCAACATACCGCCTGCCTTATAACAGCTACGCGCCGATCGCAACCGCGCATTTACCATAGTCAAGGTGAACTGAGACAGTATATTCGTTCCTCGCAGCGAAAAATGCAGCTACAGTCTCAGTTGGCATTGCGCCTAATAGACAAGCCAGCGTGGACGCATTAATTCTGTCGTCACAAACCGGAATGATTCTCGTATTTTAAAATCAAAATTTATAACTTTCTAGGCTAGTGTCTTATAATTTTGCTTCGGCGATCTATTGAAATAATTAATTTTAATTTTTACTGCATTAGTCTTTTAGATTTTTAATCTCATAGTAATTATTAGCAAACGATTAAAATTAGTACTGCGCACACTCAGATAAAACTTCAAGGTCATAGTAGGAGCGCAAAGGATCATATAGAAACGGGGCGTTCTTAAATATAGTTAACGATATTCAACAGAAAATCTCCTATATAGACGCCACATTTTAGAACGGATTTTTAGCAAGGGAAAGACTAACGGTAATTAAATAGATCTTTGGGGCCGTACTTGATGTGGAGGATCGAGAAAAATGGCGATGGGAGGTATATCCCTTTAAATTCGTAACTCACTGAAACAGTTTAGGAGGTTACGGGGTTTTTCATTCTCAAATCTGCGATTAAAACAAGATTTGGACCGGTTTTAATAATGTACGTCCATTCATGTATCTACATAATTAAAACTGTATGATGTACGTGCGTGTACCTTTACTCCTCTTGAACTAAGGCACCTACACACATGAGAGTAACATCAAATGTAAGGTAGTTAAATTTCGCATCGGATAAGCCTATGTTCATTGCTGTAACTTGATTTTTTTGGCCCTCAAATATGCGAAAAACTGGTCTGAAAACTGCTCATGACGTCACACGTTGATCAAGCAACGTTACTGTTCAGAAGCAGCCTATCAGAAAAAACCCTTGATTAAGGACGACATATTTTCCATCATACTACACATAGATGTTAAAATTGCTTTTACTTTAACTAACTGGATGCACGGAAAAAGCAGACGTATAGGTTTAAAATGTTGTCAAACATTCGCGTCACTGAAGCATGGAGGTGCGTGGATTGAGTGAGCAAAGAGCGATTTCCATGTAAACTAACCCTTTTCAATGCGTTTCTCGCTTTGCTCTCTCAGGGCGCGTTTACGCAAAAAGACCTTCTCGCTCGCCTAAAGCTATTTGCTAGTCAAAGTTATTTATTTGTGATTAGTTTCCCGTTGCTACTAAATGAATGCGGTAATAGATAACAAATTGTATGTATTATAAATAACAACACGGATAAAGAACAAAGTGCTACAGTAATTTTAAACATTGCCACAAGATTGCTGTCATTTCACGCTTTTTCCGAAATTTGCTATTCTCCCTCAAAGTACGGCTTCTAGCAATGGTCAAACGTCGGTAGAATAAATAGCTTCTCGCAGCGAGAATTCAAAATCCAACATGGCGTCCATTTCGTGGCAATCGCATCGAAGGCAAACCATTGAATGCCAGCATACAAAAAACATTCCGTCGTCTTTTACTGCAGTAAAAATTGTTTTCTTGTTGTCATAAATCGACGCTCAAATGTTGCAAGCATCGTACGCCGTGTCACGAGGCACGAGGAGAAGATTTGCGTCTGCGTCGTTGCCATGGTTACTAATACGCATAGACAACTCGAAAGCCGCATACTCCGGTAAAGGCGAGAAGCAGCCATCAGGTTTAGTATTGATCAAGTAAAAGCTAGTGAGCGAGAAAACTGTCGTTGCGTAAACGAGCCCTAAGTCTTTATTTAGCGCTGCTCTCACCTTCGCGTGGACCTTACTTTCAGAGGACGACATATTTTATTTGTTTGTTTGTACAAACGTGCAAACAAACAATCGTATGATTTGAATGATGTAGGTGAATTGCATCGTTCACCAATTCCTATTGCTGAGGAATATGGTGAACGAACTGTGAGCAAAAAATGCAATTAGTTTGCACCGAATATAATCAATACATCGGTTTTGTGAAGGTTTGGGGATCAAAGAAATTATATGAAGCATGAATCGACGCCAGTGGATTGAGCGAACCTAATGATATGGCTAGTCTACCGGTTAAAACGTTCAGGACTGAATTTGTTCCGATTTTGTTTGCCTCGTAACTATTTTGAGTAAGTGTAGCCTGTTGGTGTATTGAACCTGGTCAACAGTACAAAATGCCGCATGTGCTCTCACCCCACTAGAACTATACCACGCGCCATGGCTGTTTGCTGTGACTTGCATATCACGTGGCTGGGCTAGTCCAATCAGACGGCCAAACAGCCATTGTTCTCGTTCGTCATTGGCTCACTCATGGTGACGTCACGGCAAACAGCCATTGCGCATGGTTTAATGCTGGCTATCTTTAGTGTATAGCATTTTCCCTTATACTGCATTAGTTTTTAAAAATTTTGATCTGTGGGTAATTATTAGTAAACGGTACGGCACCTTTTATTACGAATTTTTTTTTTAGAATGTGTTACATGCTAACGAATGAAGTGCACCTTAAATTGAGCCCGCAATTCAGGTTTAATGTTGCCAAACTCTTTCACCTAATAAACCTGTTTAAACCAATTACAGTGAGAGTCGATTTGTTTTCTCTTGCGAATACAGCAATCGATTTGGTTACTAATTGTCTAACACGAGTGAATAATTACCCCTCCTTAAAGAATACAATCCAAAAACCCAAATGATATTTTGGCCGCGGCTCCACGACGCGTATACGCATCCGTAAAACCAGTGGCCTCTTGCGTTTGTAGTTTTTGATTACATGCGATGACATGGCATGACGAGCTCAATACGATTCTTCTGTCGGTTTCATTTTTAAAACTGTAAGTTTAATTAGACCAACAGTGAACTGAATCAACATTAAAAATATTCAGCATCATTTGGCCGTTTTATGACAAGGGAGGCCTCCAAACCGTACAGTCCCGGCGTTTTGAATATTTCATTTATCCGATGGCTACGTTGCCACACACGACTGGTATGTAGAAACGTACACGTCAGTGGTGCCGCGTGCTTACGTCAGTGATCTGTAGAATAATTTCAGCAAGTTGCCAGTCATTGGTCGTGGATGGATGACGTCAGTCGGCTGAAGAAAAAATAACGAACCTCGTCTGTTTGCTGCGAACAAAAATCATTGATTATTTCTATAGTGGAGGATTTCCCCAACGGATTCGACCCATTTTCGAACTTAGAACTAGAAATGTGCCATAGAATCTGTGTGCAAAATTTGACAGAAATCCGATGATAATTCGTTAAAACGTTATAGCGCGAACACACATACAGACAGACAAATCGTTCGTATAAGAGTCTAAATCGACTCTAACCAGGCATCATCAGGGCTAAAACGGAAAAACCAAACCAAATAAATATCTTTGTATTGTGTGCGCAGCGTATCTTGAGTCCTGCAGGCATTTTATGAGCGGCTACGTCTTCCTGGAGGGAGCGGCTTTCATCGACGGCCGCCATTGTTTTTGTAGCCATCCAGGATATCAACAAGGCACTCTGCTACCAAAAATATACAATCGATTATCTGTGTTCGTTTTGGGGCGAACTCAAGATAGGCCGCGGACACTATAAAGCATTAAAGCATAAACACACTCTCCCTCATTCTGTATACATACCAATATTGTAAACACTCCACTCCCACCATTTTTTATGTCAAGTGGGAGCTGATTGTTTACAATATTGGCCTGCGTACAGAATGTGGGAGAGTGTGGTTATACTTTAAAGCTATGAAAATAGGTTTACTTGGGTTTGTTTTTCCCTTTTTGACTTGATGATGCCTGTTAGGTGAAAGCACTTGGTTGTGTTAAATCCGAAGGTGTCGTAATGGCTAAAACTTCGCTTGTATTTATTATACACGTAGTGCAGTTTTTATCCTTACTTCAATCCGGAAAAAAAATTGTATCGTTATGTTTTTTATCTACTTCTGCTCTTTCCTTAAGTCACCCCTACAGCCCAATGCTGTCTCTCACATCTCATCAAAGCTGTTGTTCTTTAACGCTCAGTTAGTTGTCCGATCCCTAAACGTGTAGTCACTGATGAAGGATCGGGCTTATTGGCTTTTGGAGACTGTTTATCCGCTGACATTACCGATCTTAATACGTCACCTTAGAGACTATAGCCCTTGGGAATAACGTTTTAGTTTGTGGAGGGGGAGGTGGGTGTTAGACGGAAACGGTAGGCTGTAGGCTACGCTCAGGTTTGTGGAATGTGTGGGATGCGTTTGGCTGGTAAGCTAGCTCGCTCGCTCTGTTCGGAGAGAATAAACTTCGATACGTGATAAAGCAGGGATAGAAGGACATTGTGTCGACATTCTGGCAAGGCAAGTAATTCTTTTTGTGTGTGCGTTTGTAGGTTGAGAACTGTTTCAAATCACCCCACAAAATAGTCTAACAACAAAACTATTGGCTATACAGGAAAATGAAAAAAGCTACATCCTATTTTCGTGTCTAGTTTAAACACACAAAAACCGGAAAAGATTCCTCTTGTAGAACGCTCACTGTGTGTTTCACAGTCTTGGTTTCACTGTCTTGATATATTCTTCTACCCTATAGTCTTGACTGATTTCGATGAAAATAGCATGGATTTTAGATGCAATGTAAACAAAACCAATTAAAAAAAAATACTGGAGCACTCTTTCAAAACACTATCTTTATACGTGACACGTATAAGGTTTCCGAATTTAAAAAAAAAATGGTCTCAATTATATGTACCTAGCAGTTTCAACAACATTTTGAAAAATTTCCTTGTACTTTTAGCATGAAAGATTTCGGCCTAACTGTGGTTGGAAAGCATAGCTCCTTCGTTGAATGTAGTGGGTAGACGGCTGACTTGGACTGGGTGGTATCCTGATTCCTGGTAAGGAATCCATCGACTGAAGAGGGCAGGCCTGCAGTTTTCCTTCCTAAGGGTTATTTTGTGATGTAAACATATATATAACATATAAACACATAACAAATGGGGAGAGATTTGTGTATCGTCGCACCCCACAAAGCAAAAATAAGGTTATAAGTCACTCGATTTTAAGAAATCAATGTGTTTATCGGCCAGAAATATAATTGAAGTTTCGAATCCATTCCTAAAAGACTGAAGCATGACGCCATTTTTTACGTAATTAGGGAAATCCTGTCGGGCTGACCAATGATCTCTTTGATGAGTTTAGGTAATTAAACCTTCCGTCTTCCTATCCTTTCTCTCCCCCCCTCCCTCCCTTCTCACACAAGCTCGGCCAGATATAGTAACAGGGATTAGGAATGGGCAAATTTTAAATCCTTCGGTTTCGGTTTTGATTTGAGACAGCTTAAGGGATTATGAATTAATGAGCCGTGGCTTTCGTCAAACGCCAGCCAAAGCGAGATAAACGGCAGCCGCCAACAGGCCCACATCTCGCGGGCCCACATCGCCCATGAATGCTGCTTCATCGTGTCGCTTAATCACTCTATGGAAGTCCGGCATGACATCTCGCCTACGTCACGCCATGTGCAGTGGAAAATAAGTAGGTTGCACCACAGCCACCTCCAGACAAATTAGGCGCGTAAAATCAACCATTGACATAGAAGGAAGTGCAAGTTTGCTGGGTGCTGCCATTTCTACACTAAGTGGCGAATTTCAAACTCGAGGGTTCCAAATTCTGTCAACCGATGACGCCACTTGGCAAACTTGTCGCGTGGGAATTTGTCGCGCCTTCTAGCGGAGAATTGTGGAAGGCAAAGCTGATCCGGCCTTTACCGTAGGTGGCTTTGGTTCCACCCACCACCATTGTTGCCAGATGCCTACAAGTATTTGCCCCCGAAATCAAGGCACTACCCCTCCAGAATAGGCCTAAATTATTATTTTTTCAATATTCCTAGGCAAAAAAAAATACAAATACAAATTAAAATTAAATACGAAAAAAAAGTTACTCCAAAGGCGAAAGTGAAAGCGAAACTTACGAAAGTGAAACTTGGTTTTCTGACTTGCGATCTTGCTTAAAAATCGCAAATCGGATTCAAAAATCATGTTAAACAGGGTATTTTTTTTAAATCATAGTAGCTACAGCTCCAAGTGGAGCACCAGCCTCCTCGATTGGAGCACCAGTCAGCATTTTGGTGCACTGGAGCACCAGCCGTTGCAACACCTTTCCTTAAAGTTCCAACTCATTTTTCATTTAGGAAAAATTATTTCGATAAAAATAAATTATGACGAAGCGAATATGTGAAAGTGGTTCATCAGCGGTGTTGATCACCTCCATCCCAATATTATAACTGAAAACATTAGGATGGTAATTGCACATGTGTCCGAATCACGTGTTCATTCATGTCCATTAACGTATCGTCTTCCTATCCCTAGTATGATCCGTTTAATCAAAACCTCCTAACGTAAATTAAACAAATTTTAAATGTAAAATTTCTCAGAACTTGAGCACAAAAATGTATTCCAACCTCCTTCCCACCCCTCCATTTCTGTTTGCCCTATGGACGCAGAATCGTGGCCATTTTTTAATAATTGGAGCATCGCTTCATATTTCTTAACAAATGCCCTGATGTTAAATCAGATAAAAAAAAAATAAACTCACCATGACAACGACAACGAATTATCCTTTGCTCACTGCTAAAGAACCAATACACACAGTTTACTACTTAAAAAATTCGATGCAGAACAGTCAACACAACACAATAGGTCAAGATCAAGTCGCCCCATCGCTGCACGTGCACATCCACGTGAGAGTTGATAAATCCCCACCCAAAGACCCCTCTCCCTCCCGTTTGTGACGCTGCTGCAGGCGTCAGGCTGTTGGTGACTTTATGCAAGAATTCCTTAGCCGGTAGAGTAATGACTACTGAATGGAAACAGGGTAACACGGAAGAAAAACCAGTAAATTCGTCCACTATAGAATTAACTCCCACGCTCTTTTTTTCATCCCCATTCTTCCCCCAGATTTTTTCAATCCCTATTTTCACCCCAAATGGCAATCAATGCCTCTAATGTGAAAGTAAGACCTCCAGTCTGGCAACACTGCTCACCGCTGATTTCGATAAGTAAGTGGGTGTTAAGTTCAGTGCTGAGCTACTGGCTGATTGAAAAGGCTCAAAAGCCTGCACAGCGTGGACAGTGGGCAGATAGGGCACTATTTAGGATGGCACTATTTGTTGCTTTCTTTGATCTAAAATGTGATGACAAATTTGCTGAAAAGACTTTCAAACCTTGTTGGTTAAGCAGGGATATACCTAGAATCAGGTTTGTCTCCAGGTATGCCCACAGGTCTTTCAGTGGGCTAAACAAATTTGCTAATAAACAGCCTTCCAAAACTGTTTAGTTAAGCAGGATAAACCTGATTTATCAGATTTATCTCCAGGAACGCCTACAAGCCTTTCACTGTACTTACAAACGCTTATCCTGCATAACCAGCCGGTTTTGGAAGGCTGATAAGCAAATTTGTTAGGCCTGTTACATTTTAGTTCAAAGAAAGCGACGAATCATCGAATGTATGGCCAACGAAAAGTATTTATACGTGGAGTATAGGCCAAAAAACTTTGTGTAATAATCAGAATCAGATTCCACGGATGCTGCAGGAACTATAGATAGCCTTTCATAGTACCTTAATTTGATGTTTTGGCATGACTTTGCTATATCCCTTTTTCAGTTAATGTCAATCAGGTTAGGGTGAGTGACCTTATCAGTCCACCACAACACTCTGTATAAGTAGAAAACTTTTCTACATCAGCAGTTGAAAAGTTGAAACTATCTCTGTAGTTGAAACTATCTTTAAACATTCCAATCTGCTAATTTTGCACAGCAAAAAAAAAAAAAACCAGTTTGCCTGAAACGTTTTGTGTACCCCCGTGTAGTTTTTCATTAGCAATTTATCTACTCGCGGTCGGATTTTAATAATACATGAACACCCCTACCCGTAGCCATCATGCCGCCCCCCTCCTTTTCTCATTAACCGCTTCTTTCATCATTGCTGGCAATCTGATACTAGCTGTTATGCATCTGTGGTCGTGTCTCTTAGGCCTAAACTAGGCTCTCAACACTGACTCTGTGGCAGCCTAAAGCAATCGTCGAGTCGCAGTCGGAGTTGATTCAACCGAGCGGAAAAGGAGGGGTTTGGGGGCTGCAAGAACCTACGCACGCGGCGGGGAGTTGGTGACGCACAATTCCAGCTCTCTCAACTCTGATCGGAAGCGCGGCGGAGGCTAAAAATAGCCCTCGCGCTGAGAGCGTGTCAAACTCCGGGTGGGATGGGATAGGCTTGTAATCATCCAGGCGATTGCCGCGTGTAAAGACAGTGGTTGGCTGGGGCATCCATTTTAGTCTTGAGTGGGTAATGCGAGCGTCCACTTGAGAAAATTGTAAGAGTATATATATTTTTTTTCGTGAAAGAGCTCTTATATTAAAGAGAAACACTTAGGTTACCACGGTTTCCTATCGCAGTTGGACTGGACTGGCTTAAAACTTATTTGTTGGAACGATCCCTGCAGGGTAGACCATGGCAGTAAGGGAACAAACATTTACTGTGGAGTACGCCAAGTCTCCGGTCTTTGACCGATTTTCTTCTTCATTTTCTTCAGCAATTTCTGCAACCTAAATCTACTGGGGCTAATGGTTTCTTTTGGTTACTGTACTAAACTCGGCTGAGTCAACATTGGCTCAGCGTTGGGATAACAAAAATGGCGTGAATATTACCTTAGGCTAACGCTACATTGGAACATTAGGCTAAAGTGCGTTGATCATTTTTTTTTTTTTTTATTGTGACCAAGGGAGAAATTTATCCCCTGAAAATTAAATACTTGTTATTTTTTTATGACCGTGTGGTGAACTTTTGCTGTCAGGAGCGAAACATTTATGATTTTATTCTCTCATATTGGTTTTTGGTGGTCCCATTCTGGCTTGGTTTAAAGATTTTCTTTCTAAATGTACATAACAAGTCTCAGTTGGAAATAGTGTTAGTTGTCTTGCCAGTACTGAGCGGTGTACCACAGGGCCCCATTCTTGGCCCTTTGCTTTTTTATTTTGTACATTAACGGACCTTCGCAGCAAGCCTCCTCCTTTATGTCTGAACAAGTATGCCGATGACGTGAAATTGAGGCATAATCGGGTCAAAAATATCCACGGCTGCACTGCTTTGAAAAATGCGCTAGTTGAAGTTGGTGACTGGTCAGAGAAAGGGCAGCTTCCAATTTCAGCCGCCAAGCTTAGTGTAAAGCCCTGCATATTGGTTCTAATAATCAGGAATTGGATTGTTATCTTCTCGGCTCGGTGTTGACGCACGAACCTTTGTTGAAAGACCTTGGCATCTGGCTTTCATATAATTTAAAATTTTACAACTTTTAGCAACTACATTGCTAAAGCTGCCAATATGCGTCTGGCGATGATTAAACGTTGCTTCACGTCTGGCCACATCCCCACCTTGGTTTGGGCGTGCAAGGTATACGTCTGCTGTATCTTGGAATATGACTGGCCAGTTTGGTTCCCACATTTATTAAAAGACATCGACACAATTAAGCGGGTGCAACGGCAATTTAGTAAACCGCTTCGAGGTCTGAAAACCTACTGTTTCAAAGACAAATTGTCTAAAACTCACTTAGACTCACTAGAATTGAGGCGTTTACACATTAATTTAGCCATGGCGTATTCCATTATTCGTGGGAAAACCAACATTGGAGTGTCTTAATTCCTTTACCTTACAGCCTGTTTCAAGAACCCGTGGCCAAATTGTCAAAATTCAAACTAATCCTTTCCATTTTTTCCATTAACCGAGTCGCCCCGGTGTGGAATAGTTTACCAAGTGCTATACTGTGAACGCTCTTTCTTTCAAATCGTTCAAAGTGAATGGCAAAAAATGTCGACCTTACCGGCTTCCTACGTCATTTTTAACAGGGTTGGAGCAATTGCTTTCGGTAATCATGTTGCACTTGCTAAGTGCACGATTGCTCCGGTCACAACTATGTCACTTTTTTTTTATTAGCTTTACTTGTAATATGACGACGACGTTTCCTTTAGCGTTGTTGTGGTAACAACGGCATGGCGTTCCGTGTTCTGGTGTCATGTTTGTTGGGCATTGTTGGACGTCAGTTCCGGTCCTGCTGTCTTGCAGGGTAGTAATTTGTAATGAGGTAAAACATGGGTAGCCGTATGAGGCAAGCCTGGGCCTCCTACAGATAAAGTATCTTTGATACTGTGTAGGACTCTCCGTGAGAAATCCTGGAACTCGTTCACAACATGTATTTATTATTATTATTTTATCGTACTGCCTTAATTCCAGGTTAGGTGTTAGTGGCTTAGCGCTTCCCTATGCCGTTTCCGCATTTTGCGAATGCGCTTTTATTATTAAGACTGTTTGCAAGTAAATGTAGTAAGTTGGAAATACTAGAAGCTGTTCGGCATCTTTGTGTGATGTTAGCACAGAGAATGAATAGGAAACTAATATAGTGAAATAAAATCTAGCGAACTCAGTATTCACTTGATGCACATTTAAGTTTAATTGTTAGATCAACGATTGAATTGTAAACTAATGTAGTGAAGTAAAACCTGGCTGA
>JAHWFP010176151.1:0-23534 GCA_023313725.1 Lithobius niger | reverse complement strand
AGTTTCAACTATTAGTATTTTCTCTGGGTGGTAACACGTTTAGACACGCCATAGAAATCTGTTGAGTTGTTGCCGAAGTTGTATTAAATACACATGGAGGTGGGGTTACAAGACGTTTCTGTGCACAACATTCTATGTGAAAACATCAGGTTTATTGTACGTGGCCACTACTTGCACGAAATATGGTTCTCCGAAGTAAAGCGCAAAAATGAGACATACGAAATTCGAAACTGTCCATGGGCAAAAATAGGCTGTAGCAAGCAAATAAATAGCAATTCTGTCTAAAGTATGACAAAATTTTTTGCGCACATCACGTTTAAACGTTGTTTCACCTGTGTATATGCCCATGATAATCTAAATGCGTTCATATTTGAACGTACTTTCAGCCATATGTGTGTGTTCGTGACTCAACAGGCTACATTTGTCCGTAAAGATGCTGCACTCCGATATAAACGGCGCTTCGCCTGATTGTGTGTAAAATCATTAGCAAACATTGCATATTTTGATGGTTTGTATGTCCATGTTCAGCCAAATTACGTATCTTCGCACACATGCTCACACACACGTCACACTAAAATTGTGCATGACATCGTTCTTGCAGAACCAAGTTAATTTTATGTGAAAAAGTTTTAGCGGATATCACGCATAAATGGTTGTTCTCGAGTGTTTTACCCAGCGATTATCCTATTTTTGATTTTACAGCTTTTTTACGTTGGTTTAGTCCTTTCTTTTTTTGCTTTCGTTCATTTTTATTTTGTTATCGTCCATTGTTGTAGTCTGTACATATACAACAATGGGCGAAAGCAAATGAAAGTGGACGAAAGCACACAAAAAAGATGTATTATTAAGGAGCGGTAACTCTGGGGGATTCTTACCCGTACAGCTGTAATTTGAATTTATTGAAGTAGCCATGACCCGAAGCCGCACGCTCATTGCATAACACTAGGCATACAGCACCAAATATGTCACTGGAAAGACAGTAGGCCGCACAACGAGCGGCACATAACACGCAGTTAGGCATAACATCAAACCAGGACCAGAGTACGGAATATTAGTCACAACCATGTTCCTTCTTATTTTTTGTTGGTTTGACTGTTGTTAGATACTTGTTTTACTCTTTACTATTTCAGTTTTCTTTATGTTTTAAATTAATTTTTATTGTTGCCATTTTCGCCTTTTTGCAAAGCATATTATTTTTTTGTTATATGTATCTATCCCAAAACAAAACTTGTTAAGGATTCCCGCCAAGCTTTTTAGTCGTGTGAAGTCGTGATATCAAACGCCAAGCTCTTTCGACAAGGTAATCAATCCCACCGGGCTATAGTTCGAAGTTTAAATAAAATATATGAAAATTGCTTACAGCGCAATTTTCAGTTATTTCATTTAACGTTTGAAGTATGTCGGCGGGATTAGCTTGGCAAAAGAGCTTGGCGTTTGATATCACGACTTCACGTGGCCGAAAAGCTTGGCGGGAATCCTTAACAAGTTGTTTTGTGGTAGATATCAGATAGTTTTGGTCCAATTGATGAAATTAATATTTTTAAACAATTTCTAGACAAAAACCTCAATCTATTTTTCAGTCACCTTTTTTCAAATGATCAGTATCACTTATCAGTTCTGCAGTACCTCCTTGCATTTATTTAATGTTCTGTTTACTGGCGTTTGCTTTTTTTTTTATGTTTTGTATCTTTTATCAATTAGGGTTTGCTAGAAACAAACACTTGATCTTCAGGCTACGTCTTGCAGCTGGCGTTTGCTGATTAGCATTGTCCCATAATAACAATGTTTAAAACAATTTAAAACATTCATTCTGGTCATTTAAAGCTCTCTAACCCCTGAACCACTTGAGTAATCAGAAAAGTCCACGTAGAAAGGACGCATGTATAGAGCAATATCTTTAAATTGAGCTAATAACCAGCTTTATTCACCGCACGGAAGAATTCATTTTCGTGAAACAAAAATAGCGTTAGGCAGTAACAAGTAACTAGTAACTACCCCAAATTTGTTAAGGATTCCCGCCAAGCTTTTCGGCCGTGTGAAGTCGTGATATCAAACGCCAAGCTCTTTCGCCAAGCTAATCCCACCGATTAGTAGTTCGAAGGTTAAATTCTGAGCAAGTTTCATTTATTTCTTTTAACGTTTGAAGTCTTAGTCGGTGGGATTTGCTTGGCGAAAGACCTTGGCATTGATATCACGACTTCACACGGCCGAAAAGCTTGGCGGGAATCCTTAACAAGTTTTTTTTGGGGGTAGATATCAGATCTTTTTTGGTCCAAATTGCTGAAATGCGTTTTCTTCTTAGTAATTATGAGATGGAAACACCAATCTAGTTTTCTGGTCCATTTTTTTTTTTTTTTGGCTTTCATTACATTTTGAGCACCAGTCACCTTTTTTTCATATGATCAGTATTTCTTAGTACTGCAGTATTTCCTTGCAAATGCCCGGATTTATTTAATATTCAGTTTGGCATTGTTTCAGAAAAACAATGTTTAAAGCAACGTAAAACAATTACTTTGGGCGTTTAGAGGTCCGTAAACCCTGAACCACTTGACCGATTAGAAGAGGCTATATGAAAAGGGCACATCTCCAAAGCAATACCTGTAAAATGAGCTAAGAACCAGCTTTGTTCACTGCATGGAGGAATTCATTTTCATGATACAAAAAGCGTTACCAGTAGTAGCTAGTAGTTAGTAATTAGGCAAATATCAACGTTATTCACGTCGTTTTTTCATCAAGAAAATGTTAAGCTGTGTAGTGACAGTACTAACAGTGACTTTTATGTTGTCAGGCGACCAAAGTCTCACGACCAAATTCAGCCTTTTCTGTCACATTTTTATTTATCCTCAGATGGCTGAAAACAGCCAAACTACCTTAGCTGTAAAGACACAACGTGTTTAGTGGTCGCCATGCTCATACATAAATTTTTATCTGGATGTTATTGTTAATCATGGCGGGCGACACACTAGAGTGTATCTTGATAAATCACGTTCCCATTTAGGGAAACTGATAACAAATGTTATTTCTAAACAAATAAATAAACCATCAACCATCTCAACCATCAACGATAAGTAGTATCGACAATGTTCGTGTTGCCAACTAAGTGTGGTATGGTAGTCAATTTAAATTATTACTCGTCAACTAATAAAGGGCTTTGTCGGGCAGATGACCTGGAAGCAGTCATGGTTTTCGATCAGCGTCCTTTGGGACCGAACGATAGCTACAAAACCGTTTGAACCCTTTAAAGAGTGGTAATTATTTTTATCACAGGTGACGTTTTTCCAACATACATGCATGCAGTCTCCGCGAAGAGGAGATGTTTGCTCGTTTGCGTATTGGTCTCACCAATGTTATTCATTGCTTCCTTTTGAGGGGAGGTTATTGCAATCTTTTTCGTTAATGCCTTCCCAAACGTCAAACCATAAAAGGCACGTATTGGAGTTAAAAGTGTCTTGAATACCAAATTTCATTCGTATCTGTCGCATAATTTATTTTATATGAGCAGAATTACCAGGGAAAGACCGCCAAGGTTAATCCTATTAGCCACGTTAATCGCACCGAATAATACTTTGGACTTTAAATGTAAACTTGAAGATTACTATCACGAGCAGCAATGTTCCATCTTTCATTTAAATTTCGAACTATTAGTCGGTGCGATTAACTTGGCTAATAGGATTAACCTTGGCGGCCTTTCCCTGGTGGAATGGTACGCCGACCCTTTTTGGAAACTTGGCGGCTTCGCTTATACCAGTTTGGTTTTGGGTAGATATCGTAGTCAGTAGCCAGTATCGTGTCGCTGCCAAGGGGCCATCCAAAAGCCACGTGGTCAGCCAGGGGGTGGGGGGTGGGGGAGGGGGGAAGAGTCGGCTTTCGGCCACAAGTGACCACATTTGCTAATCCCTGTCCAGGTTTCCGTTGTGCTAATCGTGGCTTGTATGGGCCTTGTGGTCTTCGTGATGCGCTGGCCCCGATCCAATCTGCCCTGACGTGACACTATTCGATGAAATCGAAATTTTTGTACCGAGTTTAGCAACGTAGTAACACTAAATTCGTTGGTTAAGCCCTATGTTGGCTCGAATAAGTTCAACTCGGAACACAATAGAAACGTTTGTAAATTTCTGACTAAAACTTTAGAAAGCACATTTCCTATTCATGCATTTGTCCTGAACTAATTGTTTTTTTTTTTTTTTTTTAATTTCTAGCATTTGTTTGTAACTTTTATAAGGAATTAGTAAAGCAATCGCTGAAATATAAACCGATATTCTGCAGATCCTTTTTTTTAAACTTTGAATCAGGCGACACACAATTGATTCAGAAATCACCACCACTATTTTCAACGGTGATGACGTTTTTGTTAGCCACGTCACGAAAGTTATTCTCTGTTTTCTATGAGCGTACTAAAGCCATTGGCTGCAATATAACGGTTACGTACAAAATAAACAAATAAGCGCATTCTAATCCAACTAACTGTAATTTTACGTTCTTCTTGTGTCAGCAGTGTGCCAGCAAAACTAAAACACAAAACTTAAATAAGATGTTTCTCACGCCATTAACCTTAAACAAAACAATTAATAAACGACAGTGAAGTCAAACGAAATATTGAGTGAAAAACAAAAATTCAAAACAAGTGATCTCAAATCAAAAAATCAAAGCGTAACAGAACCAGCATAGCTTTTTGCCCAATGACACCAGAGCAAAAGAATGTACCACCAACTTTCTACTCCCAGTAACGATCGTTTCCATTAAACTGACTCCTTCTTGGGTGACCGCCGAACTCGAGTAATCGCTTTACTTTAAATGGCAAAAACTTGCCCAGTTCTTTCATGATTTTGGTTTTTTTTATATAAAAGAATGTGGAAATTTTTAGAACAATTTACAAATCAATTTTTTTAGACCAATGTTTGTTAGATCAGTTTACAGATCAGTGTATTAGATAACAGCAAGTTGAATATCATTCTTTGAAGGTTATACTAATTTTTTTGAATAAATTTCTTTGAGCCTTATGTCATCTGAAGCAAAAAATGCTGTTGAAGATGAAGTGGCTCAATTTTTAATCTTACTTGACGTTTTTTAAGGAGAAAGAACTTTAGGGAGGAGAGGGGTAAACCTAGAGAACCGGTAAACCCCCAATAACCAAGGGGCCGATATAACGAGCAGAATAGCCCAGATTAAACCCCATAGTTGCTAAAGGTGAATGGTAGTCTTTCTCTCGCACTATCTTTGCCAGTGCAGACTTGCAGTGACTTTGCCAGGGTTCCCTTTCCAGTCATCGGCCAGATCAGCGCCATTAAGCAAACAGGCTTAGCTCTTCCAGTATTCAACCATGATGATTAAGAATTACATTTAGCAAATAACTTTTTCTTTACTAAAATTACCTTCTTCACCACCAACTGTGGCAGCATTGAGGACCAGAAAGCCAATACAAATCTGTATGAACATATTTCTTCCTGTAGTGGTTGGTAGGAGACAGAGTTGGTGTGCCTTTATACTGAAGTCTACAAAATAGCGACAAGGTAAAAGACTATCATGAGATAATTGATAACACGAAAACTGATTGTGACATCACATTCAGTGAAACCGTTATCACAAAAAAGATAATTTCCAATGCAACGTTAGTGTCAAACAGACGAGCAATGACAGCTTTGTGATTTGGAAATAATTACATTAGCTGTCTATTGTTCCGTTGTGAACAGGGATGGGTGCAATTCCATTTCCATGGATTTGAGTCATTACCTAGAAATCAAGTGAACAGCAAGTCAAATCAAATCCATTTCTGCCTAAACTCCATTGATAAGCAATTCCAACCAAATCACTGATATGTTTTAATGCAATTCAAATCATTGCCACATTCTGTATTTGCTATTCGAATCATATAATCCATTAACTTTCGTTTCTTATTCCGACTAATCTATTTCAATTCACTGACTTGCTATCGATCCAGTCTTAGTTCCAGTCAATTCCACCCTAGTCAGCCTAATTCAAGCATTATTTCAGGTAAATTCGGACAAAACCTAATCGATTGTGATGAATTTTGGAGCTGAAATTTGGTAAATTGTTCTGGATTTTGTGGAATTGGCATGAATTTCAGACTGAAATCAAATGACATCAAAACAAGGAATTTTAAGTCAAATAAAAATTAAATCAAATCTAGGCAATGCCAGTTCAATGGATGACTTGGCAAGTCAAGTCACCCTGAGTGCTACATGGGCTGAATTGATTCCAAAGTCAATTCCCACCAAGTCAGTTTATATTTCGGCAAATACCCAATTCAATCCAAATCAAGTCAAGATGAATTGAAGATTGATAAATTCAACCCCAATAATTCAGAACCTGAAATTATACCTGAAATTATCAATTCCACCAAGACCACAAAAGTGGAATTGACTTGTGCCCATCGCTGGTTGTGAATGGTTCAAAGGCCCTTCAAAGGAGTAATATCAACTCACCAAAACATTCGCCAAGTTAATCACTCCGACTAATAGTTCGAAGGTTAAATGAAAGCTAGAACCTTGCTACTTTCGGTAGCAATGTTCAAGTTTTCATTTAACGTCCAAAGTATCATTCGTTGCGAGTAACTTGGCAAATGTTTTGGTATGTTGATATCACTCCTTTGAACGGCCGAGCCATTCGGAATTTGGCGGTCCCTGTCACCTGATTTGGTATTTGGTATGATATCACTTGTTTTTTTTGTTTTTATAAATTTTATATTTGGCTCAACAGCCTGGAGATGTGTAATAATATGCCACGTCAACAATAGCTTGAGTTGGCATTTTTCTGATATTTTAATTTCATATCACTCCTTTGTGAGGCCGAACCATTCTCAACCTGGTAGCCATTTTACCACATTTTGGCTTAATTTCGACCTTCTGTTTGTTTTTCGGGAATTGGACGTAGACACAATTTCTTTGGCAACGTTGCTTACATTTGTGACGACACACTAGCGTGTGTCTAGATACGCGCGTCAGTATAGACGTTGTCATTGTCTGAACTTTGGCTGTCCAATCAGAGACGATAACGACAATACTAACAATGGTTATAACAATATTTTCGTATTTACCCACTCTCCCACACCATTCCTGTTACTCTCCCAGGCCGTAAACCAGAAAAGGTATGCAGTTCGTTCATTGTCATAGCCGGAAGCCTTCCCGCTATCTCGGTATCGGTGAATAATCACCCTATGGGAATTAACATGGGGATGAGCGGACTATAATTAGCTAGCTACTAACAGATATGCAACGTTATTGAGGGTCAGATTTTGCATTGAAGCCGCTTTGCTGACTTTCCTACACAAGTTAATTTTTATCAGGTGGGTTATTGCTCTCCATTTCACCACAATTTAAGCTTTCGTACCGCATTATTATTTTTCTCCAAGTACCTGAAAAATGTGCCCAACTCTGCCTCAAGATATAAGACACTTACGCTTCGTGTCACGTTACAATGATGTACTTCCGCAACAATTGAATTGATGTGATGTTTGTTGCCTAACTTGGCGCTATACACTAGCGTGTGCCTAGATAATGGAGTAACAACGATTTTCATCGATGCGATGTATACATTAGATTTCCGTCTTGGAAATATTTGACCAATAATAAGCCAAGCTAACCGTGTTGCCGGTACCTAAATTTGCCTTCATTTGTGATATGTTTACATAATTTTTATTTTTAAAATATAAATTTTAAAAAAGCAACATTTTGTATGCTAGTCTTTTTGTTTCCAATAAGGTACGGAATATTCTTGCCCACCCAATTCTTTTCTTCCTTTAGAAATTTTTTTACGGTCGTCTTAATTTTTTTTTCTGTGAAGAAATACAATCACTAAATAATCAAATGGTGAATTTTTTTTTATTTTAAATAATTTTAAACTTCATATTTGTTCACCAGAGATATCAGAAATGGTTGTGACGATTTATGATCGTCCCATTTTTCCGTTAGTTTTTTTTTAGGAAACCCATCTTCTTTTCTTTCCTTTACACACTTAATTTCTTTCCCTTAACTTTTGGACACTTGTATTTTCTACCATGATCATCGAGATTCAGCATCATTTGCTATGTGGTAAGGGGTTTATTGCGTAATCCATCTTCGTCGAACACCTTAAAATGGCGACGATCAATTTGTAACACGTAACTATGTCGCCCAGAAGAACCATGACTTTTTCACTATTTCGACTTTTACTATATCTGCGAATACCTAAGAATCAAGATGGTGCCCTTTCGGCTAGTCTCCTATCACGAAATTTCATGGGGCACTCTTTCCAACTTTTCTCCAGTTCTCTGTCACGAATGGTTGCAGCCACAGTCCAAAGGTGGCTTGTAACACAAAACATTTGCTGCACGCATACGAAGTATCACACAATTCAAAGGTCAACACCGTTTTGTTCTTCTGCATACATTGCTAACAATATAGAAAAGTTCTGAACTGAATGAGTCCAACAAGGCGAATAAAACAAATTTGGCGTTCAAATATTAAAAAACAGCAGAGCTTTAAGGCATCAAACCCTGGAAACTGTGGTCAGCCCTTAATTGCAATAATTCGTAAGTAATAACTATACGTCATGCTGCCTGAAAAGTACGAAAATTACTGGTACGCTAACATTACGAGAATTATACTAGTTATAGCCTTATTTTTGCAACACTATGGTCCACTGATAAAAGGTTTTTGGCCCACTTTTTCTTTGACTGATTCCAAGTACTGAAAGGTCGTCCGAGGACGCAGACCGAGGATCTTTCTTTCAGTCTGAAGAATCGGTCAAAGAAAAAGTCTAACAAAAAACACTCATCAGCAGAGCATTGTTGCAAAAAAAACCGTAAGTTTCTTATAACCATACTTTTGTTTAACATAAAGTAATTTAAGATCAACTTTAATTTTCCGTTTTTTTACTTTTGAGTTTTAGGAAGTACGAATTCAAGCTGGGTTATCTGCCCCATAGTAGTACGGTTATAAGCACACAAAAAACTGCACTTAGTGATGGCTCTGGTGTACTTCGTGTTTACACCCATTAGAACCCTTTAGGAAGGGGTGTCACCTGATCTCTGTCCAAACACCAACATGGCCGCCAATTTGTTTTTAAAATGGCTGCTATACAATAAAAAAAATTCAAAATCATACTAATGTATGTAAGTTTCGTGTCAACTGCTAGGTTTTTAGGTCCTGCGGAATTTAAAAAAAAAAAAAGCTCTGAATAGTTGCCAGGACTTCACAAAATGAGATATCCAAAATGGCGGCCAAAATGGTGGCCAAATTCCCAGTGTTTTCATAATTCGTAAAAGTACTTATTGAGCAGAGGTAGATTTGAATTATTGCTCAAAAACGTGATTTCGTTTGCAATGAGTAGCCCAAATAGATCAAATCCGTAGTGTAGTGTGTTCGTAAAATAGGAGCTAAACTCTGGTTTGTGGCCTGTGGAGCTAACCTATGATCAATTGTGGTAAATAGACGCAAACAGCACAGTGCTACAGCGTAGATAAACTGCCGTAGCTAAGCTCTTAATTACAATTAATCGTTTTTTTACTCTTTCGGAAAAACGTCTCCGCCTGATATCCACGCCTAAATACATCCATTTATCTTAAGTAGAACTGCTGCCGCATCGCTTAAAGATACAACTTAAGGTGAATTGAAAAACGCAGTACACAGCATAAAGAAACAACCGCAGCTAAGCCCTTAATTACGAACCCATCACACTACACTACGGATTTGACCTGGCGTTTGCTAGTTCCTAGTCGGTGCAAACGAACTCACGTTTTTGAGCACTAATTCAAATTGGCCTACACTATAGGCCTATAAGTCTATTTTAAAATTACAAAAATAACAGTTGAATTTTGCCACCATTTTGGCCGACATTTTGAATATCTTGTCGTATTGAGTCCTGGAATCTTTGTAGAGCATTTTATGAATTCGGCAGACCTTAAAACCTATATTGACAGCAAACTTACATACTCACTGCCCGACACTTGCATAGTATCAACATAAATATCCATTTGTTCAAACTACTCATTCAAATTACTTCCCCTTTTCACTAGTAAAATGTATTCCAACCCCGTATTCCCATATTCATGCCAATGGTTAAGTAACAGAAACCCGTAATGTTTTGCCATGTATAGTTTTCTCATGATAATGTCAATAAACCCCATAAACACACACAGCCAAACTCAAAACAAAGGACCTTCGATTCCTAACCAACATCGTGCAGCATGTTCTCCATACACAGCATCATGTTGATAACGGGAATAAAAACGAGTTGTTTGCTGCAAACATCCATCATATTACCATGCTATAAGCCGAGTTCCTGTTAAAGGCCGGTTGCCCCCAAATTAGCATTGCAGCATCTAGGCCTTTCGAATTCTTGCTCGCAGGAAGCAAAGGAATGCACAGAGCAAACCTTTTAAATGCAACAAACAAGCCACGTGACTCCTTAATTATTGAGTAAAAATGTGTTATGCCCTCGTGCACCTGGAAACAAGCTACAAAGATTAACGATACTGATGTCACTAGATGGCGCCACGGAAAAATATAAAGAAAATCCCCTGGCACCATCTAGTGACACTAATATCGTTAATCTTTATAGCTTGATTCCAGGTGCACGAGGGCGTACCAAATTTTTACTTAATAATTAAGGAGTCACGTGGCTTGTATATTGCGTTTAAAAGTTTTATTTTGTGCATTCCTTTGCTTCCAGCGAGAGAGAATTCGATAGGCCTAGATGGTGCAGTCTTTAAATTGGTGGCAACCGGCCTTTAAAGGTAATAATAATAATAAATTAAACCACAGAGTGGTTGGGATCTAGAGGGGATTAACCACTTACACTAGTCCGAGTCGTTAAAGTTAAAATGCTAAACCTGGGCAACAAATTCAGGCCTCCTCAAGAATTTACGAAGGCAAATTTTGGTCAACAAACATTTAAATTGGTAGACAGAACGCGACCGTAAAGCCTCCTCGGCCAGCCAATTGGAGCGAGTGGCCTCTAGTTGCCAGCACGTTCTAAGTAGAATTTTAATCCTTATGCACAGAAGAAAATGGGTAAAAGTTACAATTACATGTCATTAACACATATCACTTAATAATTTCTAGATTAATAATAATAAAATGTCAATAAACTCTGTTGCCGTATGTTGCTTCCATTGTTTCATTTATTTGTGGAATGCAAGGCGTTTCATATTGAGTGTACGATTTGGAGTGTATGAGGAGCTGCCATGCAAAACCATCCAACTTCATTTAATGTTATTTTGAGATAAAGGCAAAAAAACCTCTGGGACCAACAATATCAACCAACCATCAACTAAGTTGCTTGTGACATATGATTGCAAGGTAGCAGATGCATGTGGGTTATAATTTTAAAATATTTGGCTGCAAATTAAGGTTCAGCATGCAAATGAGTTTGGGACTTGGCTGGTTTTGCTGAACATTTCACAATATAGCTGGTGTTGCTTGCAAAAATCACAATGTAGCTGTAACTGCAAGCGACTGGTTTTGCTTGAAAAGCAGTGGTGGACTTGGCTGCTTTTGCACGAAACGCAACATTTCCCGCGCATTTTAGAGGTGAAAATGGATGGTTTTGTTGAGGAATGGTAGCCAATGTAAAGCTCTGTCGGAAGACGGCGCCACTCTACAAAGGATCAAAATTGAGTTGGCTGGTTATATAGTATCGCTTTTTTTTCAACCATGCATCAGTCTCAATAACAACAGCAGAGAAATAGCCTACATTTAGAAAAAAGAAAGTTTTAGTCTGTTTAGAAATTCTGTTAATAGTTGGTAAAACCCATCTAATGACATGAGCTCAATTCACTATACAGTTTGGAAAATCGTTTACGGTCACCTGTTTATGCAAAAATGCACAACAGAAACGATATGTACAACTCTGGATTTCCGAATACTCACAAGTGCTATTTTACACTGCATCAGCACTGTTGAAAAATAGAAATTTTTGGGGCTATCTTGGAATTAATTGAATACTTTCTAGCAAAAAATTAACTCCTTATGTTAGGGAAATATTTATTTTTTGAGACACAAAATTGACATAGAATAGAATCGAGTCAAGACACTATAGTTCACACTAGGTCTTGAACCCTTTTATTTCTGACCAAGCTTCTTATAAACACGTGTCATTCCGTAATGGCAACAATAGTTCAATCGAATGACAGCTTTCTGTAATACGTGCCAACAATTCCTTCCACCTCCATATTGTTGTCATGCGTAGGAATGTTGGGTAAGTCATAAAAATAGTCATTGACATCAGCAGCAAATTTATCATCCAAGGCCAAAAGGGACTTGACAAATGCAGAATTATCTGTTGGTGGCTGAGTTCCTCCTAATTCTTCTGGTAATATTTCTGGAAGAAAATACTCGTGCACAGATTCCAGGCTGCTTCCGTGGAAAAATACCTGAAACAAGAAAGCCATGTTAGCAACATATTTGTGTAAGTTTAAGTTTAAGTGAAATCAAAAAACGGTTTGCAAGAATGAGGGCTGCAATGGCAATGCAGCTTTTATTTTTATGCAATTTAATAAGCAGCAATTAATTCAAAATTTCAATTCTTTAATACCAAAGAAATATGTTCACTTCTCACAAACTGTTACGGTAAACAACAAATCAAATGTTAAAGGGCTAAGAAAGCAACAGTTTAAAGACTGGCCTTGTGAGCATACAACGAATAATATGACAAAACAAAGACTGGACAAAACTGTCCCGTCCTGCACCTGCGTCATTTGCATAGCTAGAACTGATTTAATGGCAAAAAAGTTTAAATACTTTTAAAAATTAGAAAAAAAAAGCGATTCTTGAAAAAGACTTGCCTCAACACGCCCACTCCAATCTTGTTTGGAGGGATGTCTTTCCTCCCTCTCTTTTTACAACTCCAGCATATTTGCGTAAATTATTTGTATTGTACGCAGAGTGCAAGACTTGAAGCATAATTCGCAGACTACATCGTAATTTCTAGGCTTAATATCAGTGGCGTGTACACCATAGAGTCAGACTGGCAGGTGCCAGTGGCCCACCTGTTTGGGGGGCCCCAGCCCACCCATCAAATGCAAGCAAACTTAAAAGCATGCATTGCTGAAAATATTAGGTCCAAAGTTAAGCATTTGCACAGTTTTAATGTGTTTTCAAAAAAATTCTCAACTTCTGAGGGGTACCCCCCCCCCTGCTCAACCCATATCGCACGCTGGGGTCCAACTATGGTACTGTGTCAGGGGGTGCCCACTCTAGTCTGCACACGCCACTGCTTAATATTAAAAGGTTGAGTAACTCCCATATAGCACAGAAAGTTCACCCCTAAGTCATGGACTTGATTATCGGCTGGCATCATTTCCTGTGTGTCTGTTTATTTTATCAACATAACAAAGTGACGTGTAAACAACGAAAGTCCGTATGGCAGCGTCCAAATAATAATAAAAATAAACTATTTACAACACTTGCTAGACGCCAAATTAGTAAGTGTCTGGCAGTCACTGCAAGTGTCTTACTTACCCGATCTTTAATCTTTTCATTTAAAAATGGTTTCATAACCATGAAAATCATATCAAAGATTGCTGGGTTATTGATGAAGTGAAAACCTTTGAACCGAGCAGGGAAGCAGTCCTGGAAATAAAAAGGCATAAACAACAATGATTTACATCATTGACTTAAAATCTAAACACTGAGTCGAAAGGTGATGGTTGTAATATATCATAGCAGGTCATAGTTGTCCATTCTATCGATTCTATCGTGTTAGGTGTCGACTGGCCAGAGAAACAACACGTTTTAGATCCATTCTGAGATGGTTTTACCGGCATTGATCGCAACAGGAAATATGGATAGTTACTGATCATATGCTCTCGGTTTTTGACGTATGAACAGCTAACCATGGAAGCACTTTGGATGTAGTGATATGATGGACTATGACCAGAGATGTTCTGCCATGTTGAATAAGTGACTGAGTCAACGATGATTGACTTATTAAGTTGACCTAAACTATAACACGCGGTTGAGCTCGGACTACGATCGAGAATGGGTTTTGGCGCAGAGAATTCTCTTGTATCCAAGAGAAAGTAGTCTTAGGGGCTGTGTGTAGATATGGATGATGGCTACAGGCACTACAAAGATGAGTTATGGCAACACGCTCGGGAAGAAAAGCAACCGTGACAAAACATAATCGAGTGACACTCATCTCATGAATTTCTTGCAGCAGCATCAGGGAGTAATGCGCCTTACTTAATGAGGAGTAATCAGGGAGTTGAGCCTTGATGTATTTGAATACATGCCAGACAGTTTTTTAGACAATTTTGAGGTTTTTCCATATGCACAAAAGTAATGGATGAAGTGGGTGATGCAAGCCCTTCCATTCATCGTTTTATAGCCTACAATTCAGACAATTATTCCTACAGTATCATATTCTATTTGATGAACAAGGAAACATGCAAGTTAACGTCCCTTATCAACTGCTGAGGTTTTGGTGATGGAGAGGAACAATTTTGCTTAACTATTCCTTGGATCTTTTACAATCGGTATGAAAGTGAGTGCATTTAGAGGATCCAACAATTCACTCTGAATCCAGCTGTTTTCCAACAAAGACAAGTCAAACAGTTTTTCGTGTTGGTTAAGATCAACTTCAAATCATTGGAAGTATATAAAGAGGCTAGTAGGGAGGAGTGTTAGGCAGTGGATCTGTCCCAGCGTATAACGGAAACAGCACCCAATTTGGCTATTTTGGTACTACAAAAATGCATTCACTTTTTAAAGAAATTTTTAAAGGTTTCATATGAATACAGCAGCAAATCGGTTAGGATGCTGTAAAATGGTTCAGATTTAGTTAAGTTTGAATCCAAGTTATATATTTTCAATATGCTCGATACGATTTAACAGCTCGAGTTAATCTCCTGACCTCACCTTTTTGCTTCTACCAGTTGTGTGCTTTATTCATATCACTTCTCGTTGTTAAAAACCCTCCCGAGTGAATTGTCTTTACTAATCTGATGGAGGAATTGAAACTTGGTGTATCGAAATAGCTACACATTATTTAACTTCCCTGTATGAGAAGACGAGTTACTAATACCTCACATTTGCTTTCTCATTTTTAGTGCAATATTTTGTGGTGTTACATTGTGTACGTGCAGCACTTTTCCATTCTTTCGTTAAAAATTACGATCACGAACAAAGTGCGTTTTATACCTCATACGTATTCATCTGCCAATCTCCACTTCAAAAGGGTGATCGAATAGTTAGCACGAACATGTCGATTGTGTCCCTTTTTTCCCTATGTATGTGGAAGATTCAATTCAAGTGATTTATTTCATTCTGCCGTAACTGTCACATAATAATTCTTTCCCTTAGGTCGTTCACAGTGAATGTAAGCCAGAACTATATAGTTTTTTGTACTTAGGTTAATAAAAATGGCTCTACCACTACACGTTCACCCTTTATACCTTCCATCCTTTATTTTCCGTATTTTACCTGAGAGTCAAAGAAAAAGACAGGAGAAGACTAACGCACCTACTACACGTAGCAATCGATACCTTTATTGGTACAATATGATAGTTGCACACTAATGACTATAGTTGGGGCTTAGTGCAAACTATGAAACGCAAATCAGGCATTCTGCAACTCGTAATAATTATGTACAATGACCCTACGGTAAAAGGAATTGACAATTATGCTTATAAAATTGTTCCCTACAATCAGAGACACAAGCAATCACATTATGTTTTCATTGAAGATGGTTTGCTCTATCCATCAGCCACCTTACTAGACTTCATCCTGTCCAGCTCACCGTAGCCCTTATACATATATTATGAAGAAACATACCGTTTATTATAAATGTCATTAAATAGCCCAATGTTTGGCAATGTTGCTTATCACTGTGATGATATTCAATACAAATCAAAAAAACATGTTAGAATTGTATTATATTTCAAAATATATGACTGTGTAAAGTGTATAGCAAATTAAAATTAATGATTAATAATAAACATCGTTTATCTACCTGCAATAAAACAATGCCAACAATTAAATTGGTTGATGGAATTTAATTAGAACGCTCATCAGACAACAACTATTAATCATCCTAACTTAATCATACCTGGATTAATGATATAACTTTCTTGGTGTATGCGGGAGTAACATGTCGTCCTTGGGTCATTCCAAAATCTCTCATATCAACAATACAAACAATCCCGTTAATTTGTGTTTCTTCTTCTTCAATTATGTTTTCTAGACAAATTTGATTGGCTCGAAAGATATCATCTGCAGAAATGACACTCGGATCCCACTGACCTAAAAGAGGACAATTTTTATGAATGCTTCTTTGTCTGTGTCGTATTTTTAAACAGACTCGTTATATTTGAGAAAAGTAGTTATGACTTCGATAAACTGTCCTTTATGAAGAATAGCATTGCCACACATAACCCTTAAATTTCATCACAGTCCTCAATCTATATATATAGTATATATATAATTACACAAATCCGCAACGCAGCCATCTGCAGCGCAACAGCAAGCAGGACATACCAAGCCATCTCCGTCATCTACCGACGGAATGGCAAATTATAAGAGTAGCAGCCAAGGCCCACTGAGATAGTAGCTGCGCCCGGAACACAACGGCCAGCAGCGCGAACATACAATGCCATCTACCGACTGAACGGCAAATTAAATGGGGTGGGGGGAGCGAGACGGGGGGTAGGGGAGTGAGACGACGCGGAATGAACGAGAGAAGCGAGCGACTCCGCTAGTTTTCCATAATTACTGATCGAATTTCCAGGTCATATCTTCTCTGGGTGCCATATATTATCCTCAACACGCAGTGACTTGTAACTTCCTAACTTTGCTCTACTTTTCTATGAATCATGCCACACATAAAACCGTTAGAATTCAGTAAACAGTTATTTTCGTTACCTAAATGAGGGAAGGGTGAGGGGAGGGGGGGCAGAGCAAGGCCTTTTCAATCTGCTACTGCAATGTTTTCTCCAAACGAATCTAGTTGCGAGCTGTGTTGTAATTCCATACCATTAAAAATACACACCCTATTAGACAAGGAATCCACAAAACCTACACTGTACTTCATAGGTGTCTACAGTTCTTCAGCAGATATTATTCACACATTTTTGGGAGACGAGATATATGTGTCCAGAGAATGACTGTTTAGGTAAAACCACATTACTAGTACTTTTGTGAAAAGTAGACCTCGCTCTCCCCAACCCCGCGACAAGAAGATTTAATTCCTTTGGCCGTAACAGTTGCAAACTTTTTTTGGACGCCATTTCCGGCTGACATTTTGAATATTTATCAGTTGGTCCAAAAGCAAGTACTTACATCGTATTTCAAAATATCAACAAGAGCTATTCAAATCGATTCATGTAATCAGCTGTAACAGACATAAACCGTTTTTGGACGGCATGTTGAACCACCATTTTGAATTTTCGCAAAACTTGAATGGGACTTTTCTTGATGAATATGTTATTCTTAATATTCGTAACTAGTTTGTGTTCAGTCTCATCATGATTGCTTCGATAACAGCCATCCAAATTCCTGTTAGTTTGGAAGTGCCATACTACGGCGGAGGAATAACTTTTGATGTAAAGGATGCCTATTGGCACTACTAAGGCGGTTTAAGATTCAACACCTCCACACCCTTTACGGCAGCAACACGTGCAACATGAAAAATACCCCATGTTGGAGTAAAACTTTTCAAAAAGTGATTTTAAAGAACTATTCACTGGATGACACTAGAAATAGCGTTAAGATTAAGGTTTATAATTAAACTAGAGGAAGCCCGTGCTATGTACGGGGCCGGTCATGAATTAAGTTTACGAACACATTTCCCAGGACATTTTTCCGGCACTCTTCCCGACGACTTGTCAGCTTGATCGACCACTCATGCCTGCCTCCTGTTTCCATGCAGGTAGAATGGGAGAGTGCATTTTCAATGCGGGCGTGAGGAGGGGAGAAGTGGTTTTCCTTTTAGCCTTCCTTTTTCCCTGTAGCCTTCCTTTTAGCTGGCATCCAGGATTATTATATAGATATATAAATATATATATTTTCTTAATCTTATAAAATCTTATGAAAATCTTATTCAAAATTTAATGAAAACTTACATTGTTGGCAGTGCTAAGCGGGGTGCAAAGGGTGCAAGGCACCCTGGCCCAGGACCCAAGGGGGCCCTAAATTCAAAGGAGGTGCCCAAATTTTTACATGTAACTTTCCGTAAAGTAGGTCACAACCTTGAACCCAAGATTGTTTAGTTTTGTGGGGCCCTACATTTTACACTTGCACCCCCCTTTGGAAAAGGCCTATGGCTGTGGCACTGTTGTTTGGCTGTGGCATCCGTCCAGAAGCAAAGACATATTTAGAAATTTTAATTGCTGAAACTGTCATTTTTGAGGTCCAAAATTACTTTTTCACCTCCAGATTGATCAGTGTTTTTTTCTGTGACCATCCCCATTTACAGGCCTAAAAAAAAATGACCCCCTTGAGAGTATCCAAAAAATCCATTACCGCCAATTTTCTCTCCCCCCTCCCCCGCCCCCTCCCGGATATAAATGATGGTCGGTCCCTTAAGACGAACATTAATAAGACTCACTCTCACACAAACAGCTGCACATTCTTACTTTGGTTTTAAGTCAAGCTGTGTCATGTATTAGTTTTTGTTTACGTTAAAAAAAAAATGTTTTAATGAGTTAATTATCAGATTGACTGCAATAGTCACATCATGATGAAGGCCGTCACTTTCATCATAATTTCAGAACGTGAATGGTAAGTATACAAGTGTCTTATGTCTTGATCCAGACTTACCAGGTCTGAATAGAAAGATTTTCCTTCCCAGTTGATCTCTTTCTGGTAGAACTGTTTGCATATTTGCCCCAAATACGTTGCTCAAGGCGGAAGGACGGAAATTGGTATACAAGTCGGCATTGTTGGCACGTATCATAAAGTATTGTTGTAAAAGCTGAAAGGCCCGATTGCAGTCAAATTTGCGGGCACGTAAAAACCGTAGTAAAAAGGCATCGTCCGTTGGAGCATGCAGGGCGTGATCACCTGAAACAGGAAGAAAATGAAACTGGGTGTTTGTATTCGGATTGCAGCTAAAAGAAAATGCCTTTTAAATAATACCATTACAACACCTAAAGAAATTTCCCTAATTTTATGGAATTAAGGTGAAGTCCCTTCATTTCCTTATTCCGGATTCAAAAGATAGTAATAAAAAATTAATCCCACAGCTGGCTTAGTTTATTACTCACTAGTGGAAAGCTCGAACAAATGCACGGAAAACTGCAGGAGCTCTACCACCTAACCAGCATTACAAAATGAGACACCAACGCAAGTTTCTTCCCCTCCTACGCCAAAAGTCCCATATTCTTTTCATTGGCCGAAACTGTATAACAGAAATTTTACTAAAATTCAGAACTTTTGTTTAACACTTAACGCACTGAAGTCGCATCGACGAGATATAATAACAGGACGAAAAGCCAATGGGATAAACAAATATGGTTGCAAACCTATTTACGTTGCCTTTTGGACTTATATGTCAGACTGCCTGAGCTGGGAATCGAACCCACGACCTTTAAAAGACGAGGACCGTAATGGGCCGTATGGCTCAGCAGAAGGACTTCAGCCATTAATTTCAAAGGTCGTGGGTCCGATTTCCCGCTCAGACAGTCTGACATATACGTCCGAAAGGCAACGTAAACAGGTTTCCATCCGCATTTATTTAACATCGACGAACTGGCGCAATTTTAAGGTGGAAAAAAAAACAGATTTGCGCCGCGAATTAGTTTCGACGCAGACCCAGCCTTAGCCATGGCGCCAGGAGAAATACAAGCACAAAGTGCAGGATCTTTAAACATGCCGAAGCCACATAAGCATGAGACATGAGCATGCGTGGATTCTGAAAAATATTTCTCGCAATGTTTTATTATCCAGCACCGAAGCGTAGACTGTTAATATTCAGGCATCCACTACCGGGTTCTCAACACAAATAACACGCGTGACTACTGTTGCGTCACTGACTAACGGAATTCCGTGAAAGCCATGAATTGGTCGACGTATATGATGAAAGCACGTGCCCAGCAACAATACCTAAATACGCCTATCAACTATACTAGCTTTAGAAAAGCGAGCACGATTAAATACGCCAACCTCAATTAAGTCACACTGATTTAAAATGCCGGCCCTTGTTGCTGTCTGAGGAGACAGTCACACCGTAAAATAACACAAAAAAAGGGTAAACAAGCGTTTGTAGTCAGCATTTCGAACTACTTTTCGTTTTATAATATATTTTTTTTAAGCGGCATAATAAAAAAAACCTCTCTCAAGTTTTTACCATGGTCGAATGGAACGTACTCCACTTGCTGTTGGCGCGTAAATGTTTGTGTATACACTCGAACACTGACATTATTTTCAGCATCGCGATTGCTCGAATCACGGAACCATTGTCTGACAGACAAAACGGAGAATCAGTTACGAATGCTCACAATGTTGTTGTAGTTTGTTGTTGTTGTTTGTTTTCGGTGTTGTTGTTGTACGTTTAGGTTGTTGTTGTTTTTTGTTGATTTGGTTGTTGTTGTCTTGGCTGTTGTTGTTTTGGTTATTGTTGGTGTCTTGGTTGTTGTTGTTGTTTTCACTTAAGGAGCTGAACCCAATTCGGGTATACAACATAAAATCTCGTGTGGTCTGTTAATAAAGGCTGCACCATTCGTGTATTATCGCCAGAACCCACACGATTTCATGCGAAATCTTACACATACTGTCATGTTGCTCATAATTAGTTCACTAAAACGATAACAGGATGACAAGTAGACTAAATTACCTTGTATCAAATGCCTGAGGGCCTGCATGTCTCTTTCCCTGCATTCTTCCTTCTCGTGCAGCTCGTGTTGCGCAATCTCTTGCAATTTTTTATTTGTGTCCGACTTTTTCTTTTCATGTTTGTTCTCTGACACACTAAACAAAATAAACAAACATTCTATTTAGCCTAACTTACAATTCGCAATATTGACGTAACGGACGAAAAAAAAAAATCTTCAATAGAGCAGCGTCATGTGACGTCATATTGGCTACAAGAGAGATAGCTGCAAGGGGCACTAGCAGAGATACTACACTTATCACTATAGTATCTCTGGCACTAGATTAAAATGGAGGGTTAAACAACGGCACTTCTAGACAAGGCAGTGCTTTGAGAGCGGATTTCATGTGCTTAAAAAAACGTTGTTTTCTCCAATCCTTATGCTGCTAGGTAATTGTAATTGGAAAATAAAGATTCCACTTGCTTAAAAATGTCAGCAACTTTCAACAAAGCGACAAAAATCGTGCATTATAGGCCTAAGAAATCCACTCTTAACAGCATTGTCTTCAGTAAGACGCCCTTCTTTTCCCCCTCCAGTGACCCTTGCAGCTATCCCACTTACTGGCTCCAGCATAGCGTTATATACAATAATACTACGTTGTGTCACTGCCCTATAGTATTGTTACGAAAGAAACTAGAAATGGTGCAGATGTTCGTCAAATAGTTTTTCCAATTTAATAACTATAAATAGTAATCAATCATTATAATAACTATCGTCATACCCAGGATTAAACATTCATTTTTTTTTTACATCAGTAATGACAAATTATTTCTCACCGTTTTAAAAAAAAAAAATTTTATATTTTACACCAATTTCTGGAAGTGATTCATGGCACATACTGTGGACAACCAGTTGTAATGAAATGAATTAAAATACCAACTTAATACAATTTTTCTATAAGAAATCTTGCAAGCCTGGCCAAGTGGGGAGGGGGAATAATCATCTAGCCTATGCCCAGAAATACGTTTATTGTTGTGTTTTGATTTATTTTCGGCTTACACAGTAATAGGTATCGCGGCAAAGTACCAATCTTCTTACAGGATTATTAAAACACACTCTATGTGGCGCCCATAAATGACTACAAGTACTTGTGTCTTCAAAACCAAAGAGAGTTACTGTGTACAAAATAAAAATGGTAATGAAAAAAAAGGGGGAAAGAATAATGAAATTAAAGGAGTTCATTAAAAGGAGCTACCCCCCCCCCCCCCTCCAAAAAAAGTTAAAGGCAGTTTCTGTAGAAGTTGCATGCACAAGAAAAATATGAATTTTCGTTGGGTCATTTTCCAGGCCTTAAAAAGTCTGGAATTTTAATAGATTTTCTCCCCTTTATAGATATAAAAGCATGGACTATGATAATTTTTCAGATTTGAAGCATAACGAATTCAAGAATTTTTGTTACTTTGCTTTATACATGAATATTTTGTAGAATTTCTATAGTTAACGAGGCTTACTTTTACTTAAGCCGACCCCAATCGGATTATCTACCACACTGTAGACGACGAAAAGGACAATTTAGGCGGAGAAATCCAAGCAACAATCCCAGAAAGTTTGACATGCACCGATCGACATGAGCACGAAACAGCACAGGTTATTACCACTATTTTCAACAATGGTGAGGAGGATACGGCATTTGTGTACCTCCAAGAGATGCAGCAATAACCTCCGAGGCGAAGCCGAAAGGGATACCAGCCGTATCCTCCGAGCCATTGTTGCAAACAGTGGGACTTAATGCCTGATTGTTGCTTTGCTCGGTCTTGGTATTGTGGGTGCTTGTTGTTGTTGCTGCATTTGTACAACTCTTCCATTGTTGTAGCCGTGCCTTAATTTCGTGAAGATGCACGGCTGCAACAACTGCAGAGGCTATGCCGTGCAGTCTTACTACCATCAAGACTGCACTGTGTCACGGAACCCAAAGAAAAAACAAAGATTGTTAACACTACCTGAGGCTGCTGGCGAATCAGCAGCGTACGAAACACATTCACCTTCCACATTTAAAGGAATTTGAGACAGCAACACATCTGTAGCTGAATCATCAAACAAATCGTCGGCTATGTTGGCCACCGCCAATGTATAGCCACAATGGAGTCGGCTTTCAGGAATTTGAGACTGAACGCGACTCGCAACAATGGTCTCGTTGTACAAGTGTGTTAGACAACGTTGTTCGGCAACAATGCGTAAGAAAGCCTCTGTTGGCACAACCTCGGCTTTCTTACCGCATTGTTGCCGAACGCCGTTGTCTAACTGATACGAAGAAGACGTTTTGAATGCATTAACAATCACTTAATGTTGTTGCATTAGTGGAGAATAAGTAAATGTTCTCGTGGCATTTATTTTCTCTTAAAACAATGTGCTCTCGTTCTTATTCTCCTTAAACAATGTGGCATTTATACACCTCCGATTGCGACAATGGGCACGATATTTTTACTACCACGCGCCATGGCTGTTTGCTGTGACGTGCACATCACGTGACTGGGCTAGTCCAATCAGACTGCCAAACAGCCGTTGTTCTCGTTCGTCATTGGCTAACCCATGGTGACATCACAGCAAACAGCCGTTGCGCATGGTTTATATTTGAGTGTTGCAATCGAGGAGAGTAGAGATGCCATAGGATGCCGTAATTACAACTTTATAAGTGTACATTTTCAACACGAGCACTTGATAACGACTTGGCACGTTGACAAGTAAAAACCTCCTAGGACACTCAACTACAACAAGAGCACTTGGCATCGTA
>JAHWFP010176147.1:0-12128 GCA_023313725.1 Lithobius niger | reverse complement strand
TTTCAGTCAGTTAACGTAGTATTTAATAAGGGTAGAAATACAGTAGATAATCTTATAAGCAGTTTAGTTTTTGTTTCATGAAAATCCGTCCAGTAGTTTTCGAGATAACTGAATTTCTCCATGGTTGTTATTATGACCCTCGATATAACGAAAAAGGGCGATTTTTTTTGACCGGAGGTGTACACTAACGCGCTTGGCAAACACAAAGCAATGCGGTGAATTTACTTAAAAGTAGGATTTGTAATATTATTATCCTTCGCTAACCTTTACAAATCACGCAACTTCTTTTAAAACCTCTCTTTCTTTGCTGTTGGTTTTCTTGTAGTCCTCTTCTTGATGCCGGTTCACAAGGCGTTAACCGTCTTCGACTTGGAAGGCAACTTTAGCAGCTCAATCGCATTTTCCGAGTCCTTTGATAGCTGCACCATCAGCGTGGTCGCTCTCCAAAAGGAGCTAACAACCCAGCAAGAAGGCTATTTGTTGCCCGGGACAAGTGGTCATCTCGCCCCTTTGTCGCCTCTAACTTCGTTGGGAACTGCTCACTACCCAACCCCCCTCCGCTTCCCCCCCCCCCCCCTCCGCCCCACGCTAACTTCTATGTCCCAAGACCAGCTACCGTTAGGTGCAAGCAAGCTCCTCTTCTTCTTCTTTCGTTGTCCAGACGATGCCAATCGATCGATCTGGGCACTGATTCAAGCCGAGTGGAAACGTCGTTAACGGCCTAATGCAGTAATTGCGCCAAATCTTGTCTGGTTTTCATCATTACCCTCGCTTTCTTTCTCTCTCGCTTTCTAACTTTGCCTTCAAATTGGCCTTGCCCTCCCTTTGCCCTCAACACACAGAATGGAGCGAGTACGGGCTTGCCTTCTTGCAGGCTGATGGAAGAAATAAACTGTGAAAGACTTAGTAGAGCTGAAATACTGGCTAACGACCAGACCTAACCCGCAAGCCGCGATGGTGATGGAAAAAAAAAATCCATCGGGTGATTGCAGCAAAAAGCAAGTTCTGCTGGAACAACTGTGAGAGCTACATGTTTCAAAATAAGAGAGAAAAAACACTTTTTTTTTTGCTCTCTTATGAATGCTGATGGGATGGGTGTAACTGTTGGGAACTGAAGTTAATAATAATAAATAACAATGTCACAAAGGGAGGATTCGTTTTTGTGGCGTTTTGCGAGCAAAGGAGTTGAAAGCAAACTGCAACTCGATGTCTCCATTTCTTTCTCTTTGATCGAAAAATAATATCTTAACTGGAAAGTCACATGCACCAAAACGCCTTGAATTTCGCAAATTTGGTATCTAGCAATGTGGAATTTCAAACATAGCCTAGGAACAATTGTAAGATAAGCCGATTAACCCTGAAGTTTTCGTTTAAATATATATACTTATACGGCACACATTTGATGCGTATCGAGCCTAGGCCATTGAGACGTCTATACTTATAGCAGCAAGTGTTATGCTTACTAAACCTAGGCCTTGAAGCTACCTGTACTTATTACGGCAAAGTTGGTACTTTCCAGCCTAGGTCATGAAGCCGTCAATACTAACAGCGACAGTTTGATGCTTACACAGCCTAGGCCATGAAGCCTTTGGTAATAAAGTAAAGTGTTAAAACATTCGTCGTAACACAACCGCTCTTAATTTCTCAATACAATTGGGTCACTGTTTTTTGAGAGGACCTTCTTCCAACAATTATGGGACTTGGACAGCGTTGGCGGAGACTGCCACAACTGTTTGACTGCCACGAGCCACATTCGGCGACACAACTGGTTTTTCTCTGTGGCATGGAGAAGATTCGACGAAATCTTTCTTTTACTAATCGACGGAGCAACAATTCAGTTACAACTTCAATCAATATTAACTGTAAAAAAACAGTGTAGCTGAAACATCGGTCATGAAGAATCGCACACACTTCAATGCATTGCAAAGTACGTGTTGGAACATATGCGATGTTTTGCCAATTTAGAAAAATAACAGCTTTTGCATTATTAATTAACTAATTTAATCCACGACGGATTCACAGCGTTTTTAGCTGCAACCGAATATATATATACCTATTTCAGCAGTGGGTATTAACTCCTACAGTTGCAACGTAACTTCCAGAAGGGATGCTATAGCGCTTGAAGGCTGTGTATATTACGTGATTGCCCTCTGAACAAGAACCGCAGAAGCACAGACAACAAAGCGCTAGTAACCGCAGCTTAAGCCCACCCACAGTGGAGTTTAAAGATGCCAGCAAACAGACATTGCGCAGTCGCAAACTGCCACAATAATTCGTCGTGTTTTTACAAACGGTATAATTATGGCAAATATTATAGCTAATATAATTTACCTTCACGAAATTCGCTCGCCTCAGCGTGTTGTTTGCCGGCCATTTTTAAGCTGCATGATTGCAACAATACGATGACTCTTTGGGACACACACCAAGTTTTTGTGACCAGGACGAGAAGTTTCTAGTCGAAATCAAATCCGTCTTGAATGTCTTTGTGGTTTCATCATGCATAAGGAGATTTTTTTTACTTATTCAACTTTTTGTACACACACAAACCTTTCATGAAACCGGAACAAGATGGTCACTGGTGCGGGTGTTGTTGTAGTGTGTCTTATCCGGTGTTGGGACGCCGAAGTTCCGGTTTCATGACAATTTTGTGCGTGTTGAAAAAAGTTGTTGTGTGTCCCAACGAGCCAACGTAGTAAACAACACGCGTGTCTTCCCGTTTGTCTTCCAAGCTACCCTAGTTGATGTCACTAAATCGTGCGTATAACAATTGCTGACTGTTGCTCCTCCCAAAGGAAGTGAGGTGATTACTCTAAGATTTCATATGATGACAATAACGCCGACGCACGTGCTTTCTAGGGAAGTGGCTACTGTCCCTACAATATAGACGCACACGTTAAAAAAAATTAAACAGTCACACCAACGATCTTCTTACCGTACCCTAAACGACCTCCATAGGAGTGCCTGACCAAGCGACTTGTCTTGGGCCATCCCGGCAATCTAAGCCGGTAGAACCTGTAAAGTGATCTCGAGTTCCAATGGACTTAAGCCTCCACTGCCTCTCAGGTTACGTAAGAGAGACGAGGGAGAAACACAAGCCTTACCTTTAAGGCAAATATCGCCTGATTCCCGAGTGCTGAGAACTAACAATGTCGAGGGCCGCAGGCACGAGCGAGTGTTAGTTCTTTGCACGAGGGAAGCAGGCGATAACTTATTTATCTACCGATGTCCGCATATCTACCCGACAATACAGAATCACGCGAATCCAAAAATGATGTCCAACAATGCAAGGCGGAAAGGAAAAAAAAGTTTTCTTTTGCGTATTGTGTTCTGTTATTGCTTCGGAATTGGAGATTTTGATCTGTCGGTTTAGAGATATTTCGGAAGAGAGTACGGAATATAATGTTGGAGATGGTTGTGTTGGATGTCGGTGAGCAAGGGCTTCCGTACATTGGGGCTAAAGCCACCCCCCCCCCCCGCTCCAACCTTTTCCCCTTTTCTTTACCTTCTTGCCCTTTTAGTAGATAACAAAAACATGAACAAAATCCATTAAAACATATTCAAAACCGTTTAAACAAACGCTTTTTCGAGGATCCGTAATACTGATTAGGCCAAAACAGCGCACGTACCAAAAGAAAAGAAAATGTCGCCCCCATCTTTTTTTTTTCGCGTTCTTGCGGGCACCCTTGTCAGTGCGCCCGACATTTTATTGGAAACGAACCATCCACAAGTAAACAAAAATGTACCGCCGAAACAAATGATTAAAGAAAGTTTTAAAGGAGCTACTTTAAATTTCGCAATGTGTGTCGTATTGTAGTGAATTTTAATGCTTGAAATGTTACTGATATTGCCCGTTTTCAGTGTTTATTATGGTGAAATATAACTTGCGTAAATTTACACAATGGGACGTGTAACACAGATTTCGTTAAAAAAAATCGAGTGTCCTCGTTCGTTGTTGTGTTGCTACATCCACAAGCGGGCTGTGATGCGGATATCGGTAGATGAGGACGATTCTACCGGCGCACCGCGGACCGTGGCAATGACTGAACATGTGTACGTCAGGTAACACTAGGGCAAGAACACAAGCCTAGTATTCTTGACGTCACACGTCACTATCCTTTAGGTTCGAGCTAGGGTTGTCTCTAAGAACGGACATGCACAAACAATGGCTACAATCTTCGTAATACTATTTCGAACGGTTATTCGAAATTCGAACGAGCGGCTCAAATTAAATTCTAACCGGTCCAACATGTTGTCTGTTGAATTGACATTCAGGAAGACTTTATATTATGTTGTTAGATATAATATTTAAGAAGTAATTAAACTCCAAATCTCTGGTAAACTGCCGTACATTTTTAACAAGCTTTAAACAGTGCTTCAAGTGATATACTTTAATACTTGTTAAACATTAATAAATTAACATACACTTTTAGAGACTTCACAGAACAACTATGCATTTAAATATTAACACCAGGCATGCTAGAATGTCTGAGATTGAAACTTAACGCTAAATATTTAACATTGGAGTTTACATGAATAAAACTAGAATAAAACAAGATGGAACAAATTCATACCAGGGAATACCTATAGATGAACTACAGACTTAAAACTAGTGTTTACGTTTCGGTTAAGAATTCCATGAAGCGCTCGCTGACGCAAAGTTCTTAAATTCAAAGAATTCACGGGGGCGGGGCAAGATGAGGGAGCTCCACAAACGTTAAGTTAAAAGGATGCATCTGGGACAGTAATTAGATTAACCTGTGCACAAACATTAAAGGCCAGAACCATGACAATACCACAAACCAGTTGCTACCGCCAAGTTAATGGGTAGTGATCTTCATTACACGCCCCCACAAAAGGAACTGATCGCCGGTTTTCCGTGAAACCCGAAATCCAGGCTGTTACAAACACGGTTTAGTGCAAGCTGCACGATAACCACCAATTAGCGTAGAACCGCGAGTGAGATTCCAGAGGATTACCAAAAACTTAACCACAAAAAAAAATTGATATTTACTTTCACAAAGACTGGTATATGTTTTATGTTTCACCCTGTAGGAAGTAGGAAGTAATGAATCCTAAACCATGCGCAATGGCTGTTTGCCGTGACGTCACCATGAGTTAGCCAATGACGAACGAGAACAACGGCTGTTTGCCCGTCTGATTGGACTAGCTCATTCACGTGATATGCACGTCACAGCAAAACAGCCATGGCGCGTGGTATAAACAAATACTAAACAAATTCGAAGATTTAGAGACAAACGTTTTACAAACATTTAACGATGCAAATTAAGAATGATATACCAGTATACTACTGTGGTAATACGTCCCTACGGATATGTAGTACAGAAAATGAGCTCTAACCTTAACTTTAATTACAAAGGATTACAGGTATACACAACAACTTATGAGTGAATAGACATGTAACACACAAGTGCATCGCATTAACCATATAACTACAATGGCCCCGGTGCTAGTGGCTCACACCCCTTCCGGTATAGCAAAATAGCAAAACAGGGGATCAGTTAGAAGCTATAATCCACAAGTATACATCGCTTAACCATACAGCTAAGAAATATCTACTTTTTTTGCACAGAAAATATCGCAAAATGGGGACGCATATAGCTACAAGGTATCTGGTTTATTACACTGGAAGGCAGCTAAACGTTTTCCTAACTGGTTAAAGTTTAACCCACAAAGTTACACAAACTTTAAAACAAACCTTACTGGCTAAAAATGTAAAATTTCCTTAAAAGTTTACAAAATTGACACACCGAAGGTTCCTTGAGTTGTACCTTCAACATACTAATAGTAATTGTGAGTTAATCAATTAACAACAGTTAACAGAAATTCAACGTCATGTGGAATTTTCTTTTCTCTGAAGGCATGACTTTGTAAGTCGTTGGCCTACAAACAGCCTTGAATAGGTTTACGTATCATGGGTGGCGAAGCTGCTGCTTGTGGCATGATCACGGTTAACTAACTCGCCGCCAACAGGCTCTGTTGATGGAAGCTAAGTAAAACTACAGTTTGGAGGAGACTCAAATTCAGGCAAATTCAGGCCTTTGGACTCGTAAAATTCAGTAAACATTAATCCACTAGCAGTAAAACTATTTTGCTTTGATTTATTCACTCTAGTCTGCACAAAAGCGTCAATTTAATGAGGGAGCAGGGTTGTTTACAAATCTCGGCATGATTTTAGGAGGCTTACTTAGTTATTGTTTCGGTGAGCTACCAGCAAAAGCACTAGGCTTTTCAGTGAATTTCACCTTTTTTAGAGTCACAGTGTTTACTTAAAACTGGGGGAACACGTAGCACAGTTTGTAAAGAAATGTCCGACTTTTTTTTTACATTCAGTGTACTATCAGATACAGGCTTAACCCTAAGAATACCATTAAGCCTACTACCAGTACCTTCATAAACAACACGTGAATTTGTTTATGGCTAACCATATGGGCGTATTTAAACCTAGATTTACTTGGTTTAACTTTACAGGATTTTATTTAGTGCAGTTTTTACACAAATCAGCTCTCTTTAACTTAAGCCTGTTTTTCGCAGGTTTAGCTGATACGAAGTCTATGGAGTTTCCTGATTAATTCTACACCAAAACAGATTTCTTCCCAAGTTTCCAAGTAAAATTTGATACTTTAAAACTTCACTGATTTTCAAAAACAAGCATCACCTCTTCAGGCTTATCTTTGCTCAACAGTGGGCATCTGTTGTGTAAACGGTCGTAAGAAGAATATTTACAACGCTGTTTACGACTATTGTTGTCATTTATTGAATACCATTTATTGCTGCCATTACGTTGGATTGCTATTGCCCCAACAGTTTCGGCAACGCCCATAACGCACTCGCTGTTTAATAATTCGTGCCATTCGTGGGTTTTTCTTTCTTTTAATCTCAACGTTGGTTTGGGCAGAGCTAGCTTACGGGGAATTTACGATATTCCCACTTTTGTATACACCTATAATGGAGCGTGCATCATCTCCTTCTTCCATGCAGAAACTTCCCTGCGAGACGCGTACTCGTCCACATGGTGGGCCACATAGTCAACACTGGGTCTATCTAGTAACCAATACTTCAAGACAATGGAACAGTTACTTAGAAACTGCTCCAAATACAGACTGATCGATAATCTTATTGGGGTGACCCGTGACTTTAGCCAGGTATAAACACGGGTTAAGGTGAGTTCTAAGCCTAAGGAATACACGCAGTGTTTAAATAGTTTGAGGATTTTAAGCTTAACGACGTTGCACCGAACCGCTTCGGTTTTGGTTAACCATACCACACTTGAGTACACACATTACCAAATTAAAGGTTGCAATTCGAGCTTCCACTCATCTTCGGACTTTCTGGCGGTCCCCTCGAATTGAGCGAGATATTCTCAATAATCTTGTCCGTCGCAATTCTCCCATCTGTATTAGGCATGAGCTTGCAATCACTTTTAGGCCTATTTGATGAGAGGAGTGGTTGCACATGAGTTACCGAGTTTCCTCGGCTCAATGTCAAGTTCACGATTTCGTGTTTCAGCTTCAAACTGCTTCAGCCGAATTTGCTTATTAAATTCTTTCTCCCGTAGGCTTAACTCCTGCTCATGTTGCACCTTTTGAAACTCGATTTCTCTCTCCCTTTTCCGTTTGTAATTTTTGAGCTGTAAATTCTTTTAACCTGAACTCTTGTTATTGAATTATGGTTAATTGCGAAAGACGAGCTTTCTCGTTTTCAACTTCAAGGAAATTTTATCTTATTTTGTTCTTTAAGGTTTCAATTTTAACTTTTTGGCTTCCTTTATAGGGTTTAACCACCCATCAAGATCGAAAAGATCTACATTTCCGCTGAATGTAGCATTTTGAATCGTAATTATTAAAGTAGATGACTTTACATTACTTTGAGCGAGATTAACTTGACTACCGACCGAAAATCGGCGTTTGTTAGCCAGTGCGCTCAAAAGTGGGCTTGAACAACCGTAAGCATGTGAAACATAGGCATACAATAAACCAAACCGTGTCAATTTAGCTGATGTAACGGGTAACTGGGCAATGGCAAATGTGAAAATTATGAATGAGAAAATTTATACACGTAAAATAGTTTACCTCCAGTCAAAAAAGGTAGAGGTATCGATTAGGCCGTGGGATTCTTTGTATTCACAGGCCTATGAAAGTTGTGAAAACCACCCAAAACAAAATTGGTATAAGAGAAGCCGCCAAGTTTCCAAAAAGGTTCGGCCTTTGAAAGTAGTGATAACATTTAACCAGGCAAAGGCCGCCAAGGTTAATCCTATCAGCCAAGTTAATCGCACATACATATAGTTCAAAAGTTAAATGTAAACTTGAAGATTGCTACCTAGTAGCAATCTTCTAGTTTTCATTTAACTTTCAAACTAGTAGTATGTGCAATTAATTTGGCTAATAGGATTAACCTTGGCGGCTTTTCCCTGGTTGAATGATATTACTACTTTCAAAGGCCGCACCTTTTTTGGAAACTTGGCGGCTTCTCTTAAACCAGTTTTGGTTTTGGGTGGATTATAAATTAACACAGCAATTCTAGAGACTTCATAAGACAAGTGTGCATTAAAATATTAACACCAAACAGGCTAGTTAACTGACTGATGAGTATAGTCAATGGGTAGTTAACGGGTAGTGATGGTGCTGGAAAAAAAATCTACCGGGTGATTGCGGTAAAAAGCAAGTTCTGCTCAAAAAATTTCAAACTAAGAGAGAAAAAGTTACTTTTTGTAGTTCTCTTTTGATTGTTGATTAGATGGGTATAACTGTTGGGAACTATAGTTTGTAATAAAGAATAAAGACACAAAGAAAGGATTTACTTTTCGCGGCATTTTGCGAGCAAATAGTCGAAAGCAAAGTGCATTTCTCTTCCTCTTTGATAGAAAAATAATTTCTTAACTGGAAGGTCGAAATACACCGGAAGGCCTTGAATTTCGCAAATTTGGTATCTAGCAATGTGAAATTTTAAATGTATTCTAGCAGTGTCTCTAAGCCAATAAGCCTGAAGTTTTCGTTCAAATGCATATACTTAGGACAGCAAATCTGACACTTACCCAGCTTAGGCCATGAAGCTATCTATATGTAGTTATGGTGGCAACTTTGTGCTTACCAGCCTAGGTCGTAAAGAAGTTGACTTACGGCGGTAATTAGATGCTTATACAGTCTAGGCCGTGAAACCGTCTGTATATCAGCGGCAAATTTGATGATTACCCAGCCTAGGCCATAAGGACGTCTATATACTTCTTACATTTGATGCTATAGACGTACATACTAAACTAGCTGTATCCCCGGCGTAACATACGCCGGTCTAGCTGGTTCCTGCATGTGCAAATTAAATACTTTACTAGTTTGCCTGAATTGAAAAGAATCGCCGATGGGCCCCAGTCCCCCCTTCGAACCCCCTAACCCCCACATTCCCCCATTTTGTAGTTTGATTTCCCCTCCTACATCCTGTCTAGTACTCCCTGTTCCCCCATCCCCTGCCTTCCCCCGTTGCGTGGTCTGAATACCCCGGTCTCCACTCCCCCTCTCGAAACTCCTGGTGGTCCTCTTAGGGAAATGAATCGTATCCCCTTCCCCGTATTCCCCTCATTGTGTGGTCTGTTTACAACCCATTCCTACTCCCTTTACCTTGGAACCTCTGATGTTTGATCTTCTTAGGAAAGTAAGTAGCGTCTATAATTGTAGGGATACACTTATTGTCACTTACTGTTAGTTGATCGTTAGCGTACCAACTTTGAAACTATTCAAGTCGGCTATATATAGCCAGCATTATTGCAGCAAGCAATATTTTGTTTGTTACTGATTATCATAGGGCACATCTGTTCACATTTCCACCGCTCGCTCTTTTTCTTTGCTTCCGTGCCAAGAATACGTGGCAAGAATGGAACTGCTCGCCCTCTTTCATTATAGTGCATGATGAATTTGCTTGCCCAACCCAAGTGTATTATATATCACTAGCTGGACCCGTGCATGCTGCACGGTGATTGAATTTCCTAGAGTTAGCCTCTCCCGGTGATTCGTCGTGTTAGTACAGTAACTGGTGCTTTCAATTTCTGACTCCCCCCCCCCCCCAACTTACACTTCACAACCCTATCTCTGGTCCCCCGACTGCCTCCGTAATCCACTGCACGCCTTCCGGCAGATCGTGGCTTTTCAATTTCTTCCCCCCTCTCAATCTGCACACCTCCGCTCCCTCTCAGCCCCTCCTCCCGCCGACCACCCTCCAGCGGTGTCGGGTCTATATACCTCCCTGCCTTTCTCCACAGCCCCCCTGGTGTTCGGTTATAAATTTATTAACCCCCCCAAAAACACCCATCCTCTCCCGGTACCTGCCCATATTCTCCCTTCTGCTTGATGCGCACATTCAGTAGGCAATTATTGTGATCTCCTCTTCTCATCCCCTTTCCCCTCCCTTCTTACTCTCCCCTCTTGAACTTTTGTGAAGGGGCCCCATGGACCCGAGCAAAGCGAGCAGTATTAGCCGAGTGGTCAGCGTCCTCGTGTCCAAACAGAGCGAATGCTGGTTCGAATCCCACGACTGACCAGTATAATCCTTAAAAAAAAGTATCCGAAATTAATTCACGCAACTAAAGGTTAACAGGTCATTTCGTCGAAATTTTGCCGCAGCCTCAAAAAAGACGCATACCTGTGTTTTATTGAATCCTTAAAAAAATCCTATCACTGAGTAAGTCAGTAATGCAAGCACCTGCTGTATGTTAGTCTCCGTGATTGTTTCCGCCAACTTTGAAGCAATTCATGTGTGTTATCTTTAACAGAAGAGGGCACATTGGGGTAATAATTGTTGCTACTTTGAAAGCCTATTGTTAATAGCTGCCAATTTCGAGGCCTGCTGGCCTCGAAATTTAAAACGTAGCTTAGTTTGGTTTAAAACTATATGCGTTCAGCTAACACACGGATTCTTTCGAACATATTTATTATGGAGCCATGGCCCGAAGCCGTACGCCCCAACTACACTGTTCATTTTACCAATAAAAAATCAACTGTTTGGGCGAAAGTTCGTAATACATAACACGTGCTCCACGAATTGTTAGGCACCGTAGCAAAGACATGGCATGCGCACGAAGAATGAAAAAATAAACGCTAGTGTGTCGCGCCAACTTAGGCAACAATCATCACAACAAACATCACATCAATTCAATTATCGAGGTTGTAAACCATTGTAGCGCGGCGACATAGCGTCTGTGTCGTATATCTTGAAGCATAGTTGGGCACATTTCAGGTACTTGGGGAAAACTAATAATGTGGTACAAACGCTTAAATCGTGTTGAAATCGAAAGCAATGACCCACCTGACAAAAATTAACTTGTGTAGGAATGACAGCTAAGCTGCTATCAATGCAAAATCTGACCCTCAATAACGTTGAAAATGTGTTACTATTAGCTAGCTAGTTAGCTAGCTAACTAGCTAGTCCGCTCATCCCCATGTTAAATTCCATAGGGTGATTATTAATCGATACCAAGATAACGGGAAGGCTTCCAGCTATGAAATTGGACGAATGGGTGCAGTACACTATGAACTGCGTACCTTTAATGGTTTGGAGCCTGGGGGCGTAATAGGGATGGCGTGGGAGGGCGCGTAAGTACGAAAATATTTTTATAACCATTGTTAGTATTGTCGGCATCGTCTCTCATTGGACGGCCAAAGTTCGGACAATGACAACGTGTATACTGATGTGCGTGCCTAGACACACACTAGTGTAGCACGATAAATCTAAACAACGTTGCAAAGAAATTGCATTCACGTCCAATTCACGAAAAATAAACCAACTTTAAAAACAAAGCAAAATAAACAAAGGCAACAAATGGAAAAGAGGCCACCAAGTTGAGAGTGGTTCGGCCATTCAAAAGAGAGATATCAACACACCAAATCTAACTAAATAAAACAAATTACAACAAAATTAAAACCAAACCCAAAACCAATAAAGAGGTGACCAAGTTTAGAATGGTTCGGCCTATAGGAAAAAGGTAGAAGCAAATTATTGAAAACTAATTTCTTGTTAACGTGGCACTTTATTACACATCCCCACGGTAGTGGAGTTGAATCAATACACGATTATAAAAAAAGGAGTGATATCGTATCAAAAACCAAAACTGGTAAAATGGG